>JAQQPU010021467.1:0-14689 GCA_029168905.1 Artemia sp. Kazakhstan ARC1039 | reverse complement strand
GTAAGAATAGGAAGATCAGTCTCCCAATATTGGAAGTAAAGACAATGTCTATGTTTATGTATATATATTTCACTGCAGCTCTAGAAAGTTCATGAAACCACATGGTGTGTACAGTTTGTTATATGAAATACGGTCAATCAAAAGGGTACCTAAAATATTCGTAAACAATTGATCTACAAAATGTTTAGCAAATCTCCCTCTGCCTTTCTAAGCGCTCACGTTTCCAAACCGTTCTTGACCATTGTCATTGTCTTTACTTCCAATATTGGGAGACTGATCTTCCTATTCTTACAAACTTTTAACAACTGTGAAATAATACCCTGGGCCTGGACTATTCTACTCTTTGCATCCTCACCTCATTTTCCATCTTAACTACCAGTATTGCCCAGGTAACTGAAGTAATCTACGTGATCAATTGTCTCGTTACCCGAGATAATCTGTCCATCTTTATTTATTCCTGGTCTAAGCAAGCTCATTAGTCTTAATTTTCAAAACTATTATTTCATCGTAAACCCTCAAAACCTCCAAAAATGCATTCGTTACCCAACATTTTTATCTAGGAAACTCGAGTCACATGCATAATCTAAGTATAGGAGAGTTTTACCTTCCCTTTTTATTTTTTTCTATCCCAGAGCTTTTGTTTCGTTTCTCAGAAAAAATCGATGATATAAATCTGTATAAATGGGAATAAGATGCGTTTTTTAATTCTCGATTCAATACCGAACCAGCTAATAATCTCACTTCCTACCTAAATCGTAGAAATACTTTTTTCCTTACGTAGCACCAAGGGCGTCGTTTGGGCGGGTAGGGGGACAGTCCCCCCTAATAATGTGGAGAGACAAAATTATTATATATCCCATGCCCCTTGACTATCCGGATATGGACCCCTCTTGCCCCGCCCCCAATAAAAATTCTAGAGATTCGCCCCCGCGTAGCCATAATGTTTGGTCAAAGTATCCTCTTTCCATCCTAATACCACGCTGTTTTTCTCTTAAAATTTTATATAAACCATCTCTTAGTCTAGCAAGCATCATCATGCTAATTAATTTGAATCTTCCAGAAATAAAGCTATAAACCAAAAAGACAGAAATCTACAGGTACCATACATATACATATGCTTAACCGTATATACGTATAAGATATTTTTCGAAGTCAGAAGTCTTACGTGTGTCAAACCTGTGAACCCAAGAGATAACCTCAAAATACTACGGGTCGTATAGCAGGTCCTCATCCTTAATGGTTTAATGTTCTTATTTGCTTTACAACTGAGTTGTCATTTTTTTTTTTTTTTTTTTTTTTTTTTTTTTTTTTTTTTTTTTAGTATCTGTTGATTAATGTCAATTTGTATTTTGTTGATCGTGAATGCACACAAGCAGTATAATGGGTCACAGAATTGCAAACAAAAAATCTCAATTCTCGAACTTAAATTAGTTGGTAAACACGCTCAAAGACAAAGAGCTACAAATTTCTGAAATGTGTATCTAATAAGCTTTATGTCTATGCTTTTTAGGGGCTGCTTACGAAGGAGCGAACCTAGGAAATAATTGACGCATGCTAGCTGGTATATTTTAGTTTGCTGCATTCCTTGGGGCATATAAGAATCTTGGATGGAATAATTTGTAATGGATAAAGTATACAATAAATACATGGCACTAAACACTAAAAAAGCTATTATTTTTCTTTTTCACAGAAACGCCAACCTAAGAAAAGGTGCTCTTCGGAGAACTCCCACAACTGAAAATTCTCCCTCGTGCAAAATTGAGCAACTAAAAAGAAGGTATTAAAAATACAATGATGAAGAAAAGAGAGAATTTAGGAATTTTCTACCTATATTCCAGAATTTTGGCAGAATGTATGGTGTAGACTGTAGAGTATCCAATAGCACTATTTTTACATTTTAATTTATTTCTATTCTTTTTTCGTGTTTCCGGAGGTAGAGTTATCATAGCAGCGTAAGATAAAGGTTAAACAAAATAATTTGAAAATACAAAATGAGTGGAAGCTGTAGAAGATTTGTCCTGTGATGAAAGTGCATAGAGACAACAGGCTGGGACTAAGAAGTACGCTGCTTATTTCATATATAAGCAGGCTGTACAAATACTGCTTTGATGTGCAGCTTAGCACATCAAAGCAGACGTGAAGTTTCTGAGTGATAAGTTCTATAAACTTTGAGATATTTATCACCGTCAGCCAAACCTCTGAATCCCACGAATAACCTCAAAATACCGCAATATCACAAAAATTTTGAATTTTCTGTTGTTACATTTTTGTGGACAAAATTCTGGTTGAATGCGTGCAAGACTGTAATTTAATATATTAATGAGAGGTAAATGAGGCAATTGAGAAATAAGTAGACACAAAATTCTGGCTGTAAACATCGAACGAAAAATTCGAGTTATATATCTATGACCTTTACCGTCGATTCGCTTTGGCAAGATGTTTAGTTGCGTAAGGTTTAATGTATTTCCGTTTTTATCACCAACATTTTAATAAGCTTGACAAGTTCATTTTTTTTGTACGATTGTTAAAAATTGTTGCAAATAACTTTATACCAACTTCCTGTTATTCAGTTGATTCTAAATTTTGAAAATGCAACTTAAACAAGTAAAAACAATTGTTGGGGCATGAAATGTTGGTCTCATAATCAGTAGTGGGGTGCCAACGCCAGAACCCTATCCAGAATTTTGTCTGAGGGTGGGATATGGGTAGTATTGGCTACCAAAAAAATTTGCGTTTGGGGGGGGGGGGCGAGGAATATTACCTGTGTTTTTGAAACTTATTTACTGGTCGGAGAAAAATTTTTTAGTTCTTTTTTAAGACAAATAGTTTTTTTAAGGACATTTTTAGAACCATTTTACTATTCAGAGAAATATTTGTATGGGAGGTGTGTTTGAACTAGGTAACCACATCCCTCCTTCCCTTTGGATAAATCCCTGGCCACCCCTTATATTCCCAATTCTATGGGCTAAAATTTGCATTTTTAGGAACAATACTTTAAAAAAAGGGCTCGTTTCCATGCTTTTGTTTTATAAAATAAATATAATTTTCTTGCAAGACAGAGCTTGTCATTCCCTACAAACCCTTACTCCTTACATTTTACTCAACTTTTGAAAATTCGATGTTCAGTTAAATCCCAATTAAAAAAAGAAGTTATTTTAAAGAAAGGGAACGTTATTAACTTTTATTAATTCTATGTTTCTTTTGACTAGCATATTTTTTATAAAACACTTTTTCCAAACAAACTGGGAAACACTGAGGCGTTTACTAACTATGTTTGACAAACACAATTGAACGTAATAAAAGAGATTATGCCGAAGACGTCGTTTTATAGTTTAAAGTCTAATTTATCAGGAGGTAAACTACAGTCACTCTCGTTTTGAGCTTTTAAATCATTAAGGTGAACAATACAACAATACAAAAATAATATAAGTACAATATTATTAATCTATAAATTCTATGCAGCTTGATCCATAATTATTAAGTATAATTAAAAGTTTTGCACCTCAAATAAATTTGTTTTGTGATTTTTTTCCCTCAGTAAATCTTTTTTCGTCTATCCAGAAGAGAAGAAAAATAATTCTAATAAAATAACAACAGTTTTATATGGTTTTTATTGCACTTTTACATTTGGAGAAACACTGAAATAATAAATCATGGAGTTTATTGTTGTATATTTCTAGGTATATTAAACAATAGAAATGAAATTTTGATCCTGCAATTCCAAAAGATTGTCTCTTTTTTTATCCATATTTTAAGAAGAAAAGGAAGTAGTCAATTATAAGTTTTTACTTGTAAATAACATCAAGTCTCAGACTTAACTAAAATTCAAACAAAAACCCAATGATCATTAAACGGACTTAAAGAATTATTAAACTGAGGTCGCTAAGAAGTAAAAATCTTATATCGAATCCTACAATATGATCCTTGAAATCTGTATTCCCTCTTCCAATGGCTTCAATTAACGGAGATACGATGGGAAATTTATTTCTTAGCAATTACGCTGGGCTAATTTTTTTTCTTGTTTAAAAAAATACAAAAGAATATATGCGGGGGGGGGGAGAGACTCACTTCTCCCTGTTTTAATTAATGTCATTACTCTCTTTTTCTTCAAGGACAATTGTGTTTAAGGGGAAAATGCTAACAATCAGAAATTCGTCCTACTTTTTTTCACATTATCAAACATTTCGTGGTTGCGAACTGTAAGTAACGAGTGACTCGGCCCAATAGTAACAGCTACTCTAAAAAGTCATTTTGATAACAATTAATACATAACAAAATTTGGTTTTCTATACTACTACTACCACTACTAACAAGGCACTACAGCACCCAGCCGCCTGAGGCCAACACGGCTGCGCACACTGCTCCTCCATCCCAATCTATTCGAATCCTCCCTCTTCACAGATTTATTTGAAGCTGAAGTTAAAGACAATTTGAAGTTTAATTCTGAGAACCATATCGATCATACAAGATAAACGATACTTAACAATATTTGAAGCTAAATGATATTTAAAGACATTTGAAGATATTTGAAGCTGAAGTTAAAGACAATTTGAAGTTTAATTCTGAGAACCCCATCGATCAATACAAGATAAACGATATTTAACGATATTTGAAGTTAAATGATATTTGAAGATGTTTGAAGTTCAAGTTAAAGACAATATGTTAAAAGAATCACAATAGTTTGATGACAACCCATTCCAAATTCAAACTTCAATTACCCCGTGATTAACATAGGAATCACCGCAAAGGCTAATCGACGCAAGCCATGAGCTAACAATTTTATAAAAGGCACAGATGGACGATTTTACGCGAGAATACATTCTCTATGTGCCTCAAAATATACTAAAAATGATAAGCTGAGAAGAAATATGCCAACATCTGTAATGGGAAGCATCATTTCCCAGTTAACTATTAGAGAAAATTTGTCGTGTGAAGACAGTCAGGCTCGAACTGTTCCATGAAGAAACCATAACGTAAATGCTTCAAAATTTTTGCCAAGACAAAAAGAGTGAAGGACAATAATTTACAACAGAAGGGTGTAGTACACTAAGGACTCGAAGGTGATGAATAGATGTGAATCTACATGTGTTACTTCCTAATAACTTTGATAATTCAAAAATCCCAATAGTGAAAGTGTTTTAATGTTACCAGTGAATATGATAAACCCAATATTGTATGTTATAAATCATTCATGTATGTACCACTAGATGTTCAAGTAGAATTAGGTGTAATATTATCATGTTATTCATTTAACGTAGTGTAGATAGAATGTAGTATGTCATATAGACAGCAAAATAAAAAAAGCCTTGTAAAAATCGAAAAAAAAAATCTTTAGTATAGTAGCTAGCCTAGAACCATGAATAATCTTAGTCCGGTAGATGAATTTTAGATAGGGATGTAGAATAAAATAAGAAAGGTAATAATGAAAATTTTTAGCACTCCTGATTAAGCCATAACATATATATAAAATAATTATGTAGAAGAAATAGTAAATGGCGAACATTTTAAAAAGATCAAAGGCGAGCAGTTACTAATGACGGGACGTCATTAATTAATGGGAAGGGTGATATGTACCATGAGTAAGATGCGATGTATTTAAAATACCAAAATAAAGTTCCTTCTTTCTAAAGATAATTCCGATTTCCTATAATTAAGTTAAACGTAGTTTCAAAAATGAAGTCCTTAATCAGCAAAGAGAAAAAGTGCAGTAACCCCAGACAAAGAACAGCACTATCCAGGCTTAAGATTTCGCTAAGAGAGTGAGAAATAAAAAATATGCTACGTACGATATTTCTAAGGAAGTTTAAATGGCAAAAAACCCTGTGAACGCTTGAATCATCAAAAATATTTAAAAGAATTCATTGGACGAAAGATTTACATCCTTGGTCCTCTTGGGCCAATGGTGAGCCAGTCCTCATGGCGCAGGACTGAAAAGCTATGTTTTGATAGTGGGGTAGATTTGCTTTTTAAGATTATTCGTAAGTCAGATTTGGAAGGATTCGTAAATCAGAGTCAAAAGCACTCAGACAAAATTCTTATATTCTTTCATCGTTGTCACTGTTATTGTCATTTGAAGTGACCCACTGCTGTGCACCTAAGCATGTAAGTTCAATAAATCTATTGCCTTTTTTATCTGTGTTTATTTCATTTTATATGTCTGCATCTAGTCTAATAATGGGTAACTAGTTCGCATGTCTCCAAAGTAAACACTCCCAAAGGAATCTGATCTCCAGATAGCTCGAGAAAAAAGAGGCCACATTTATATGTCTACATATTCAATTTTCTCCCATTAATTGAGAGCGGCACTAGCCTAGTTGACACAATCTTTAGCGCTATAAGTGGCGCTATCGGAGAAATTACAAGGTGTATGTTCATGACCCTAGGGCATAATATCGCCTTTGACGCGGTCAGTATTTAGTACCGCATTAAGTATAGCCCACCAATTTCTCATCCCTACAAATAAATATAAAATTTCCATCGCTACACACCCTCCCAATAAATTCCTGTTTCCCTTAAATATTTTTTTCGACACCCTCCCACTCCATTCGGGGACGACCTGCTTTTCGATTGGTCCTAGACGGTTGGCTGACAAGGACAAGCTTTTACAACCTGTCATCTTTTATCTGCAGAACGTGTCCTAGCTATCTCAACTTTTCTCTCATTTTAGCCCAATAAAACGGGATTGAGCCACATTTGTCGTACAGCTTACTGTTTGAGAATTGGCAAGTCAGTCTGGTTCACAAAATAATCCGTAGGCAGTTTTTCTGGAACACATCAAGTAAATCCTCCTCCTTTTTTGGAGTGCCCACTCTCCACAGAAATACTTGACCACTGTCATCACTGGAGCTTCCAATATTCAAATCTTGGTTCGCAGACTTATCTTCCTATTCTTCCAGACTTTTTTCAACTGCGAAAAAACGCTCTGGGCCTTGGCTATTCTACTTATAACATCTTCACTGCACCCATCGTCTTTATTAATAATATTACCTAAATAAGTGAAGCTGTCCACTTGATCGATATTTTCGATACCCAACATCGTCTTTTCGTCTTCACTTATTCCTAGTCTTAGTGACTTCTGCTTAACATTAAATTTTAAGCCTATTCTTGCACCCTTAACTGGCAAAACCACTAAAACTTCATTCATTTTGCTACGATTTTCATCTAGCATGCTTAAATCATCAGCGTATTCCAAGTCTAGGAGAGTTTTGCTTCATATTTGCTTCCGTGTTCTCCCATTGCCTTGTCTGTGCTCCTTAGGACAAAATCCATCAAAATGATCCATATAAATGGTGATAGAACGAAACCCTGCTTAGATTCTGATTTAATTCGAAACCAGCATCTAACTCCATTTCCTAACTTAACCGCAGCAATGCTATTCTCTTTCATGCCGCTAATCACTTGAATGTATTTATCTGGTATACCATACAAGGATAGGAGCTTCGCTAAAGCTGTTTTATCAGCTGAATTAAACGCTTGCTCATAATCTATAAAACTGAGGACTAAAGGCGTTTAATGACTCAGGCACTTCCAAATTGTTAATCTAAAAGCGAAAATTTGGTAGACGCATCGTCTACCTTTCCAAACACCACGCTGTTCTTCTCTTAAAACTTCATTTACAGCATCTCTAAGTCTAAGAAGTATCATACGAATTAATTTGCTTCCTACGGAAATCATGCTAATGCCACTATAATTATCACACTTACTCTAATCACTTTTCTTATAGAGGGTTTTAATCAGAGTTATCCTAAGACCACTAGGTACTTCCCCATGTTCATAATATTCAGTCACTTATTTCTAACATCATAACTACCATATTAAAATAACTCATTAACCACACTATTAGCACTTTCGCTTGAAATGCCCTTCACCTTCCAAGCCAGAATTGTTCATCTTCGTCAGATAAGTGCGTATTTTTGGAGCCAGATGACTCTCTAAATGTATCTGACTCAAAGCATTATCCGGACCCCTTAAAACGCTGCTTGAGCCCAAGGCTCTCCTGGAAAAGTTACAAGTTACCGATTTTATCCACCCTTCTCTTCAGGCTGGATTTCTGTTGTTGTTTTTTTTTTTATATGGTTTGATGCGGGACTTGCCTATTTAGAAAGAATAATCTAAAAATTATCACACTGTCTTTGACTTTTTTTTTAGAATAAATCTTCATTTAGTATCCATAAACAAAAGCATGCACCAACAAGCAATAATGCCTTCAAAGCGCCATATGGTGCTCATTAAAATCAATTAATTAATTAACTTAATTAATTTAACTATAAAATAATTACTTAAAGCTGAATCAGATTATGAGTAGCGGGTGAAATCTTGATTTCATAATTTGACCCCCACAGACAAAGTTTAATAAAATAGCTTTAAGAATGGGCTAGTAGTTCTACAATTTTAAATGGCAAATAAAATAGACTGATGTTTAGTTTACATTAAATGTCATTGCTATTTTGCCTCACGTTTCAATGCACATAAGTAGCTCACTCAAATTATATCATACACGATAAAACACAATCCGTTGTTTTTGTTCGAGTTTCGCCATTACTGTAATCAGATAACCGCAATTATATGAGAATTTTCTGAAGTGTAACCTATAGCCCATAGAAATTATCTGCCAATAATAAATTTCTGTTATGCCTAATATTCATGAAGATGTTTCCCTCGAATTTGCAAAGAGTGATACTTTTATAAGTATTTAAGGAGCTCATCTAGATAAGTAAATTTTGAAAGCTAATGAAATTAGTTCATCATTTAGCTTTTGCAAGACTAGCTATCAAACAGTTCGTGGTAACGAACTGTAAGTAAGGAGCGACCCGGCTCAATGGTAACCGAAAGTCCAAAAAATAGAATTTTGATACCAATAGATCAAAAGCATCAAAAGAATCAGATTTTAATTGTGATTTCAAATATATAAGTTTCATCAAGTTTAGTCTTACCCATCAAAAGTTACACGCCTGAGAAAATTTGGCTTATTTTCGAAAAAAGGGAAAAATACCCCCTAACAGTTATAGAACCTTAATGAAAATCACACCATCATATTCAGCGTATCAGAGAACCCTACTGCAGAGGTTTCAAGCTCCTATCTACGAAAATGTGGAATTTTTCATTTTTTGCCAGAAGAAAGATCACGGATGCGTGTTTATTTGTTTTTTGTTGTTTTTTTTTTCTTTTCCCTAGGGGTAATCGTATTGATCCAGTGGTCCTAGAATATCGTGAGAGGGCTCATTCGAACGAATATTGAAAGTTCTAGTGCCCGTTTTAAGTGACCAAAAAAATTGGAGGGCAACTTGGCCCCCTCCCACGCTAATTTTTTTCCCGAAGTCACCCGATCGAAATTTTGAGATAGCCATTTTGTTGAGCATAGTCGAAAATCTAATTAATATGTCTTTGAGGATGACTTAATCCCCCACTGTTCCCAGGGGAAGGGCTGCAAGTTATAAACTGTGCCTATTGTTTACATATAGTGTTGGTTAATTGATAAATTAAACGAAAACTTACCAAGTTTGAAGTTTGATTGTAATTCTACTCCAAAGAAGGAGCGCCAGCGTAGCTGAGAGTTCAACTGAGATAGACCTTCGCAATCGCCTCGATTGACCAAAACAAACCCAGTATTTTAAAGTCATTATAATATGCGGTGGTTAAGCTCATGATGAAACGCTGAGAGTTCAACGGGAAGGGAAATTGGGAGGGCAGTTGAACTCTCAGCTACGCTGGCGCTCCTTCTTTGGAGTAGAATTACAATCAAACTTCAAACTTGGTAAGTTTTCGTTTAATTTATCAATTCTACTCCAAAAGGAGCGCCTTAGCTCCGCCTTCGAGTTCAACTGAGATTTTAAAGTTCAGCATGAGCTATACCAACACTAATGATGAATAATAGCCCTATTCATTAAAAGAGGCTGTTGTACAAAAATTCATTTATAGGAAGATATTTCAAATATAACGAATTACAGTGAATATATTCAAAAGACAGATAACTGCTGACCACTTTCAATTGGTTTATTATAAAACCTTGCAAACATTTTGGCATTTGTCCAGCCTACATATTTTATGATTTGATCTACATCAATTCCTCTTGCTTTAAGGTGGGACGTTGAGGCAGACCGTGTGCTATGAGCACCATAAACACTGATATCTATACCTGCAAGAAATAAAACTTCTTTTATCCATCTAGAAATAGATGACTTGGACGCAGCAGTATGAGGCTTACGATATGTAAGAAAAAGTGCGTCGTTTCTATTTGGATATGATGTCATTCTAATATACCTAGCTAGGTGCGTCGCCGGACACAGGGACGACTCTTGAAAAGGTCGAAATTTAACTACTGATTTGTGGTTGCCCGGTTTCGATGTTTTTAACAATACATTGATTTGAAAATCAAAACTTCCATCGTCATTATGTATCATATTACTAAGTGATAAACTGGCCAAAAACTGAACTCTTTCACAAGCTGATAAAATCAATAAAACTGCTAATTTTTGTGTTAGTGTCTTTAATTGAAGATTTTCGATATCCCAAGCTGGCAGTCTAAAGAGATCGAATACACATTTTACATCCCAAATACTTGAAATCTTGGGTAGACTAGGCCTTCTATTAAAGACACCTCTCATAAACTTCTTGGTGATGTGATTACTGCCTAACTGAAGGCTTGGTAGAATTGCCGATAAAGCACTCCTCGCAGTATTAATAGCACTGTATCCAACACCTGAGTGAAAAAGTTCCGTAAGAAATGTCAAAGTTTCCGGTAGAGTTGCCTCCAAGGCCTGGATTGTGTTTCTTCCACAAAAGTCGATCCATTTTTCAATGTAAACTTTGTACTGGCGCTTAGTTGAATCCCGCCACCCATCCATGATAATATCGACTGTGGAGGGAGAATATCCTTGGTGGTGAAGCCCTTGCCGGAGACGACGCAAGCTGCTAGGTGTAACGTCTTGGACAATGGATGGTGCAAGGTCGGTTTCTGTGGGAGAGACAAAGTAAAATTATCATTTGGTAGAAATATTGGACTTCCTATTAAAAGCTTTAATAGTAAGGGATACCATACTTGTGTGGTCCAATTCGGAAAGATCAAAATACCAGTGGCCTGATCTGTTTCCACCTTCTGAAGGGTCCTCAGAAGTAAACTGAATGGGGGGAATGCATAAAAGAAATAATGTTTCCAATTCATTGCAAATGCATCTACGAAAAAACATTCTGGATCTGGTTTCCAAGAAACAAATGGTTTAATCTGAAAATTTAATCTAGTCGCAAACAAATCAATATCTATTGACTGACATACCAAAAAATTCAAAATAGTAAATATTTCAGAATCCAATTTCCATTCCTTTTCATTATCAAATTTTCGTGATGCCTTATCCGCAATATTAGCAACCCCAGGCACATGTTCTGCAGATATCCATCCTTTGCCCTGCAGTACTACCTGCCAGACCTTATTTGCGAAATAATTACAAAATTTAGATTTTGATCCTCCCATTTTATTTATATAAGCTACTGTGGTTATATTGTCAGAACGCAGCCGAACATGCATGCCTTTAATATCATGGGCAAAACATTTTAATCCCAGATAAACAGCCTTCGTTTCTAAGACATTGATATCAAATCTCTTCTCTTCTGAGGACCATTCACCTGTGGCCGTTTTCATGGAATATTCATCCACGAGTGCCCAACCTAGTTTCGACGCATCACTACACAAATATTTGTCAATTGATCTAGACTCAATTGCTTTAGAAGCATGATTGGCAATATCCAACCACCATTGTAGTTCCGAATTTACATCGGATGTTAAAATTATCCTTGCCGCAAAATTACCCTTCGCGTACCTTAATGCTTGAGTTTTCAACGATTCCGCTTTTCGGTAATATAAGGGCCCTAATTCTACTGCTGGAAATGTTGAAACAAGAACGCCAAGAGTTTCAGCCAATTCTTGAATCGTAGTCAATTTTTGACTAAGAATTTTTGAAACCAAATGTATAACTTTTTTAATTTTTCTTTCCGGCAGGAAAATACGCATTGATCGCGAATCTAACAAAAAGCCCAGAAATTCTATTTGTTGGCTTGGAATGAGAACTGACTTTCCCGGGTGGATCACAAACCCCAGTTCTGACAGTAATTTCGCTGTTTCATAGACATTATTTTGACACTCTAAATATGACCTTCCCAGAAGGAGAGAGTCGTCTAAATACATAACTGACAAATACCCTTTTCTTCTAAGAAGAGAGATAACAGGTTTCATAAGTTTCGTAAGAACCCCCGGGGCCGGTGATAAGCCATTTGGCATTGAAGTAAACGAATAACAAAGGTCAACTTCAAAACAAAGCCACATTTGATCTTCAAAATCAACAGGGCATGAATAATAAAAATCGACTAGGTCAATAGAAGCCATATAACAATTTTTTGTCATCAAAAGAACCGCAGAATGAACACTTTCCATTTTAAAATGGTAATATTTAAGGTTTTCATTTAAATTTTTAAGGTTAAGAATAAACCGGGTAGACCCATCTTTCTTTGGGACTGTAAAAACGGGAGAAATACAACGTATTTCCTTTATTCTGAAGTCGGGTACTTTAACAATAACACCCTTATGCAATAAAATATCAACTTCCTTTCTTATAGCCTCTATTTCTTCAAACGTAAAAATTTTGTTTTTTGTTTTCAAAGCTTTTAGTGGTGTTTTCTCAAATTCAATCTTATAGCCTGAGGCCACAATATTCAAAATATTCAAATCACTGGTTATTGACTGCCATTTTGAGATGTACTTACTAATTCTCCCAGCTTTAAAGTTATCAGCCAAATATTGTGACTGCCTATTGAAATTAACAACAAAATCATAAAAATCAAGGTCGGGGTATGATAAATAGTACATACCAGCTATTTGCGATCCCTTTTCTGGAAATTCTGAAATTTCTGGAATTTGGACCTCTCTTGACGGTCCTGGCCCTGCTTTCTGCGATAATTTGGACGGGGGGCCTCGTTCTGCCATCGGCGATAACGGTAGGCCCCCCCTTGCACGTTTTTTGGTTTTCCAAAGGATTTTTTCAAATCCGCCACGGATTTAGCTTTAGACGTTGTTTTGGCAATATCTTTGCCAAAAAGATACTCCGTGACTTTGACTTCAGGGGCACATAAAGCTGATGCTACAGTGGGATCTGGGCTCAATTCAAATTTCATCGCATGACGTCTTTTTTAAACTTAGATCGTAATTGGTGAGGCCAAGCATGTGAACTGCATCTGTAAGGTTTTTGACAACTTTTTCTTTAATATGCTCATTTTCTATCTCAAGAATCGCATTTGCTGCCTCTAAAACACAAAATGTTGAGTGAGCAATTGTCCGCTGCACTTGAAGGGCCTTAGCATCCCTCTGTTTAGCCTGTGATGAGAGAATAGCCCAAATTTCACTATTCACCTTTGGAGGAACAATTTTTTCGGTATTCGCAGGCCTAGGGTGGTGCTCAAATAACTCTTTTAGCTTCACTATTTCCAAAGGCTCAGAAAAAGCTCTATTTGCAACTTTGGCAAGTTTCTTATGAATCTTGGGACCCTCTTTGGTACCAGAACGTTCTTCAGAAATCTTTTTGAATATAGCGTCATTTGACGTATTTTATTTTAATCTTTTACCTTTGTGTTTTTCCGGAGAAGCCTTCCGCTTTGTGTCATGAATTTTTGTGGGGCTCCGAGAGCAAGATTTTTCGTTCCTAGAACTAATTTCAGGGCTCCGAGAGCCATACCGAGCACGAGTTTGAAACTCTGGGCTCCGAGAGCCATTTGTTTGATCGCTATCACTCTCACTTGAGAGTATTCTGCGACGCGAATGAGCTTTATATTGCCTGCCACGCCTCTCACGATCATAATCTTCCTCGACTAAATTGTCCAACAATCCAATCACTAACTCACTATCACTCATTATTTAATTTGGTCTGAATCAAAGCGAATGCTAACGTCAACTGGGTTTGTTTTGGTCAATCGAGGCGATTGCGAAGGTCTATCTCAGTTGAACTCGAAGGCGGAGCTAAGGCGCTCCTTTTGGAGTAGAATGGCAAGTATACAGGCGTTTTCAGGAGGATTTTTTTTTCTAGTGGGGGGTCGAGTTTAGAGTAGGGGATACGTGGGAGGATCTTTCCATGAAGAATAGTTCCTTGGGGGAAGGGACATTTCTATGAAGGGGGCGCCAGATTTCCCAGCATTATTTAAAAAACGATCAGAAATTAAATAAAAAAACAAGTTTTTTTCAACTGTAAGTAAGAAGCAACATTAAAACTTAAAACGAACAGAAATTATTACGTATATGAGGGGGTTCGCCCTCTAGTCAATACCTCGCTCTTTACGCTACAGTTTTTTTTTTCTAATTAACCGGCCTTTGTGATTCAAGGGTTTGTGATTCGGACAAAATTTGAACCTTAGCGTAAAGAGCGAGGTATTGACTAGAGAGCGAACTCCCTAATATACATAATAAAAACATACGAATATAGAAATTCGTTACGTAAGTTAAATCGTAAGTTACGTCAGAACAAAATTTCGAGAAAACCAATTAGCCAAAAAAAAAGGAAAATTAATATGCGAATTTCATTTTAATTATTCATGTGCGGTGAGCCAAAATCAAAAGCTGCATTAATTCAAAAACGTTCAGATATTAACTAAAAAAAACAAGTTTTTTTAACTGAAAGTAAGCAGCGACATTAAAACTTAAAACGAACAGAAA
>JAQQPU010021466.1:0-14689 GCA_029168905.1 Artemia sp. Kazakhstan ARC1039 | reverse complement strand
GTGAGTTTTGTTTCTTATTTATTTATATTTTTTCTTTTGTTTTTTTTTCTTTCTCTTTATGTGTTTAGTATGTTTTATTGTGATGTAAGTTAAGTTTTTTTTATATTATTTATTTATTTTTTTTCCGTTGAGAAAGGCTCCCGGATGTGGGGCCGAAATATTCGGAACTTTTGTGCATAATTAATTGTTTTGTATTTCACTGCTTTATAGAAAATTAAAACCCGTTTTTCTTGTTTAAAAATTTTTTTGTCTTTAAGAATGACAACCCTCCCCCCCCCCAGTCCTTAGGGCAAGGGTTGTAAGCTATGTTTTAGGGGAATATAAGGTTTTTGTTGAAAGTGTTATCGTAGAAACTTCAAAAAGGGCTCATTCGATTGGAAATTGAAATGGCTAGTGCCCTTTTTAATAGTCGAAAGTGATTGAAGGGCAACTAACACCGCTTCCACGCCCGAAATTAAATACATCCAGTCAAAATTTTTAGATAGCCATTATGTTCAACGCAGTCGAAAGGTCCGGAAATTGTATATTTGAGCTGGAAACTCCCGCCTCAGTCTTCAGGGCAAGGGTTGTAAGTTATGCCCTGGGGGCATATAAGGTTTTTGTAGAAAGCATTGTCGTAAAAACTTGAAAAGGGGCTCATTCGACTGGGAATTCAAAGGGCTAGTGCCCTTTTTAATAGTTAAAAGTAATTGGAAGGCAACTGATCCTCTCTCATGCCCACCATTCCCCCAACCATTTTTGGGGACTTAATAACGAATTATTATTTTCCCATACCAGGACACTTCGTAACAAGGGAGTTGTCGTAGAAACTTTGAAAATGGCTCTTTCAATTGGAAATTGGAATGGCTAGTGACCTTTTTAATAGTCGAAAGTGATTGGACGGCAACTAACATCCCTTCCACGCCCACCATTTCCCCAAACACATCCAATCAAAATTTTAAGATAGCCATTTTGTTCAACGTAGTTGAAAGCTCTGTAAATTTTATTTTTAGCATATTTTTGATAAGATGACACCCCCCTCCCCATAGCCCTCAGGGCAAGGGTTGTAAGTTATGCCCCGGGGGTATATATGGCTTTTATAGAAAGCGTTGTGGTTAAAAATGACTCATTTGATTGGAAATTGAAATAGCAGATTCCCTTTTTAATAGTCGAAAGTGATTGGAAGGCAACAAGCACCCCTTCCACGCCCACCATTTATTCAGACACATCCAATCAAAATTTTGAGATAGCCATTTTTTTCAAAGTAGTTACAAGGTCCGGAAATTATATCTTTGAGGGTGACACTCCCCACACATGGCCACACAGCCCTCAGGGTAAGAGTTTTAAGTTATGTCCTGGGGGCACATAAGTTTTTATTGAAAGCTTTGTCGTAGAAACTTGAAAAAGGGCTCATTCGATTGGAAATTCAAAGGGGTAGTGCTCTTTTTAATAGTCGAACGTGATTGTAGGGCAACTACCCCCCCCCCTTCTCACGCCGACCTTTTCCCCAAACACATCCAATCAAAATTTTTAGTTAACCGTTTTATTCAACGTAGTTAAATTTTTTAGAAATTAGGTCTTTGAGGATGATAACCTTCTCAAAGCACTCAGGACAAGGGTTGTAAGTTATGTCCTTGGGCCATATAAGGTTTTTATAGATAGTGATGTTGTTGAAACATCAATAAGGGCTCATTCGATTGAAATTAGAAGGGCTTGTGCCCTTTAACATACTCGAAAGTGATTGGAGGATAACTAACACACCTGTCACACGCACCATTTCCCTAAGCACATCCAGTCAACATTTTGATATAGCCATTTCTTTCGAAGTAGTTAAAAAGACTGGAAATTATGTTTTTCAGGTTGACACTCCCCCACAGTCCTCAGGGATAGGTTTGTAAGTTATGCCCTGGGGGCCTATGAGGTTTTCATTTATAGAAAGCGTTGTCGTCCAGACTTCAAAAAGGACTCATTCGATTGAAAATTGAAAGGGCTAATGCCATTTTTAATAGTTGAAAGTGATTGGAGGGCAAGTAACCCCCGATTGGAGGGCAAGTTTTTCAGTAAAGTGCAAATTATGTTCAGGCCTTGGAAAGGCATAGGGGTTTTGAGCCTCACTCATGTTAATTTCTGCTCGTTTTGAGTTTGACTCGGTTATTTATTGTAATATCTGTTCGTTTTGGGTTTCATTTATTATCGATGCTGATTTGTGGTAGTTTCACGCTTGGTAGATTATTTGATTTTATTTTTGCTTATTTTTGGTTTAATGGAGTTCTTTACTTTTCTTTGAAAAACTTATTTTGTGGAAAAAGTTTTTTTTAATTAATCAGAAAAATAGCCATTCTCGAGCTTCTTCTTGAGTATCATGGCCTTGAACTTCACTTTCTAAAAATTAGGATCCTCTTGGCTCAGGAAATTATAGCTGCAAGCTTCAAACTCCCTAGACACTTTGTTGGGTCCAGTCTTCAGGAGAACTAATATTAATTTTTATTCTTTCCTTCTACATTCGCGTCTCTGCTAACTTTAAAACGAGCAAAAGAGGTGTTGTGTGACCGGCTTAGGGCTTTGGGTGAGAGGGATAGGGTTGTGTGGTGTGGGTGTTTTTTCTTGTTTTGTTTTTTTGTTGAATAAAAACAACAAAAAAAGGTAACTAAAATAGCTAATGATTTTTGACAGGTTAATTTCCTAGGAAAACTTAATGAGATTTCCCCCCAAAAAATAATAGCCAAAATTAGCATAGTAACGTCGTTTGGCCGGTTTTGCTTGACAGAATTTACCGTCAATTGCAAGAGCTATGCTTACGTAGCTAGAATTGAGTTGTATGCATCCTATCGAAGTAAAACCAAATGTGCAACTGATTAAGTTCGTGCCCACTGCTTCCATAGCTTATACGAGCGATCAGAATACAGACTTAGAATACTTAATGCACTTAGCTACATGGCAGCCATTAGTTTAATTACCTGAATAGATACCAAATAATGTATAAAAAGTGTTAACATACACAACCAGGTAAACATTCACTACGCACCTAACCACAATAAAATGGCAACAGAGGAACAGACTGGGTTCCAGGTTCTACTTTAAAGTGCGTTCAAGCATCTCGAGATTGCTTATGTGACATACTCGATTACTTATCCTTAATATTTCACGAGACATAAATGATGTCAAAATTTAATAGGATTACTACTTGAAGCAGTCTTGGCGAGTGATCGGACAAGTTACACCTGCTTATCCTTGAAAATGCAGGATTGCTGAGGATAAGTGACATCATATGTGAAAAAAATTCAAGGTTTTTAAAAGCGGAAAAAAATGGAATTGCATGCAGAGAACCAAAAAAAGACAGCTATTGTGAAATGTGGCAACTTCAGGGGTTTGTAAATAATCTGTTTGCAGTGGAGTACACATGATTAATGTTGTTATTAGCCTAGTTGCCTATAGCGTTTCAGTCGACGAAGTACCGGGTGAGTATTAGCGGTTTTTAGGGATTACACCCAAGGAACCAATATTTAGCGGATAAATCAGATAAGGGATGCTCGAACGCCGTTTAAGACAACCGGAATCCACTATGTTATCAGCAGCATTGCCAACGCGGTACAATTGTACCGTTTTTGGTACAATTTAGAGGTCCTGGCACAGTGTAGTACATTTGGAAATTGTTGGTACAATCAGACTTCATGGTACATATACGAGTAAGTTTTACTTGCTCCTTTTTGGCTCAAATACCTTTTCCAAGTTTTAGTTTATTGAAGTTTTTCTTATTGTTAGGGCAAATGTTTAACTTTCTGTTCCGGTGGTACCAATTACTTTTTTGGTGTACAATTTTAATCGAAAAACCGGTTCAGTTTATTTCAAAGCGTTGAAAACACTAGTTATCAGCTGCTTTAAAAACCATAGGAAACCTTTGAAGCAGCCATGAAAGAAAAATTGCAAAACAAATACTGTCCTCAACCGAAAATAAATTAATTCGTGATGACGAATAATGATCAAAACATAATATTTTATGTATGAAAATCTTCAAATGTGGTTAGAGTTCAACTTAAACCCTGAATGACTCACCCATAAGCCCCAAAGTTGGTCCATAGCTGAATCATTCTCTCGGTTATGTGCTGCTCTGTTTCATTAAATAGTGATGTAAATTGAAACAGGTAAATCAGGTCGTCGCCATGTGTTACTCCTTCAAAATTAATAAGGTTAGTTTAGGTGAGAAAAAAAATGCCCGACAGAGGCACAGAAGTAGGTACTTTTTTATAAAAGTGGAGGGAGGAGGGGCCTAAAATTTGCAAAATTAGAATTCGAAACATTATATTCTGATGCATACAGAAATATAACTAATACCTCTACCGGCTCTTCCTTGCCGTAAGCAACCTTAGTCTGACACATTGACAAATACGGTTAAGATCTTCCTATCTGCAATAGGTTCTGAGATAGAACCTGGTATACAGAGATAGGAAACAGATTTGATCGGTTCTCAACAGCAAAAACGACGTACGGCCATACCAGAATTATACAGTCTAGTATCTACATCCATCGGAAAACAGATGAGAGCCTTATGTGGTTTTTTCTTTTGTAATAAAGAATCCGACACAGGCGTCAAGTTAGTAATAAAATGTATTTATTGTTCTTAAATTAATCTTAAGCTTCTAAAGGAAAAGTTATTAAGGACTCTAGAAACATTTTAAGAAAAAGGATAAGAAAAAAGGTAAAATTATGCCAACGGGAGACTCCGGTACTTTTAAAATAGAAAGTGAAATCCCTAAATTCTAAAAGTGTATATGGTAAAAAAAAAAAAAAAATACACATGGAATATATAACAACACGCTGGATATAGCATTTGTAGCACTTAAGTTTGCACTTTAGCTCGTGTATTGGAGATAAGGCTGGAAAGATCAGATTGGGAAAAGAGCTAAAATCAGCCTTACAAACTTCTAAAGGAAAATAAGTGAATTAATAAGCACCCTAGAAACGTTT
Organism: Artemia sp. Kazakhstan ARC1039; assembly: GCA_029168905.1. Classification (NCBI taxonomy): domain Eukaryota; kingdom Metazoa; phylum Arthropoda; class Branchiopoda; order Anostraca; family Artemiidae; genus Artemia; species Artemia sp. Kazakhstan ARC1039. The sequence goes on along the minus strand of JAQQPU010021466.1, from coordinate 9,745 downwards.
GAAAGAAAAGAATAAGAAAAAAAAGATAAAATTATGTCAATGGGCAACGGGCATGCCAAATGTCATGTCCAAATTTTCTTCTTCCTCCGCAATTAATATAATAAATATTCCAACACTGGCGTCAAGCTAGTGATAAAACTATAAAACTATTCGCTATTCTTAAGTTAATAAAGAAATTCTAAGGGAACGGAAAAGGAATTTTTTGGCACTCCAGGAATATTTGAAAAGAGGAACAAGAAAAAACATTGATTTTGCAAAAAAAAAGCTCGAACACTTTATGGGGGCTCCCACAGCATCAACAAAGTTAATAAACCAATTTCCTCGCATAACTTTGTTAACTCTATTGCTATCGGAAAAAAGTTGAACTTTATTTAAATTTTTTCAAGAAAGTCTGCAAAGTTCAGCCAATAATAGAAGACTTGTGGACACTTTCAAATAAACCACACAAATTTGTATCTGCATATATAATAGTGCTGACTTGGTTCAATAGTGCTGACTTGGTTCAATAGTGCTGACTTGGTAAACGAATAAGGGTTAGACCAAAAACATATTTTCATTTATTATTAAAAGGAAACAATGCCTAAAAAGATGGTTTTAGTCTGATTATTTCAGTTATACCTATGAAAAACTGCTGTCAAGTAAAAAAAGGTGAAATCCTTGTGTGATTGGGACGAACTTTATGGTTTGCAATGTCATGAAAAACTTTTTTAACTATGTTGACGCCATGGGAGCCCCGTATTAGCAGTAAAAAACTGGAATCCCTATTCAGTGTTCTAAATATGCATATTCTAAAAAATATTAATTTATAAAAGATACGAAACACAACAGTTATAAGATTTTAAACAATCATATTTTAACTTGAGCTTGATCAGCTGGAGGTAAGGCTGGCAAGAGTAGGACAGGGAAAAAGAGCAAAACTCATACAAAATATGAAAGCTTACCTCTTGGAATATATGGATGATCCCCATACACAAGTTCAAATATAGATAGTCTTCCATAATAATTGAAAGCATAAACATAGGTGTTTGGATTATAGCTGGAATAATACCGAGCTGAGTCCAAAGCTCCTTGTTTGAAGGAAACTGCACCTGCCATCTAGAAAAAAGTGCACTAAGCAGCAGGTTTCAAAGTAAATTTCAAATATGATTAGTTTAAGTATATTCAGAATTGTGTTACAACAGCAAAATTAGTCCAGCCTTGAAAATAAATGTAAGAAATGATTAGCAGTAGATGTACATGGAATGCTGCTACAAACAAAAATTAGTCCATATGTTCTTTAACAACAGGAAAGCCTGCTTAATTGCTCCCTGGCCTACACTGTTAGGAGCAATTGTTTTTCTTGAGGCATTAACTATTTAAATGATAAAAATTATATGGAAGTTTAGAAATGGATCTTTCTTTAATAAAAATCATATCTCATGGTGGCATGGATGCCCATATGCTGAATTTTAGGGGGGTATACCTGGTCGAATCGGTACTTCCAATGGTGAATAATAGAAATCTAAAAAAAAATTCAAAAATAAATACAGTGTCATTCAAACAGGGGAGGGTGGTGCTCCCTCCTGCCAAGGCCACTCCCTGGTGGCCAATATGTACAAGATTCCATAACTGGCATTGAGAAAAGGTGAACATAATGCTTGCCTTCCAATTAACACAAGAATTAAAAGGTTCTCAAAAGACAGAAGTTTAAAAAAGACAGGCATGCTTTCCCGCTTTGCAAAGATAAAGAGGATGATTTTGTGTATTGCTTCAGCCGGCATTATGGGCTCTCTAGGATAGGGAAGGTATATTAAGAAAAATTAAGTTTATACTTCTAAATACCTTAATTAAAACATCGCTACATTTTATCGGTAGAATGGCAAGATATCTGGAAATCAGGGCTATTAAAAGAAAAATTTTACTTATTAAGTAAATACAGTGTTTCATTTAAGTGTTTTCATTGTGACAGGAATATGGAAGAGTCGAGATCACTGATATAAGTTTTTATTTAGTGCTTTTTGTGTACTTGGCCATATTTTGGCTCCAAAATACACTTTATCTTATCATACTACTTGATTACTTTTTGTATGTTCTTTGACAAAACGAAACAATAATAAAAAAAAGAGAAAAACGAGGATTATACAAGCCAGTGAAACATATGAACTAAAATGCAAATATTTCGGTCTGGACCTCCGCTTGACCGTCCTCAGTGCAGGATAATAGCATCAAAATTACTAATAAAACTCCATGGATACTATAAAAAAAAAAAAAAAAAAAAAAAAAAAAAAAAAAAAAAAAAAAAAAATCAAACCTTGAAACGAAGCGCAACTAAAATTTGAAGACCCTCTCCATGTAACGGTGAAAGGGTAACTGAATGAAAAAATACAGTACTGAATGGGAATTCAATTTTTTAATTTATACAGAGCATTTTTAAAAGCTAAACGCTTTCCAGGTAAAACATCATCAGAGATTAGGTTAGGTTGCAAAATGTGATTTTTTTTAATATTTAAGTAAAAACGATCAGAATTAATTAGTTCATTATAAATGGGGCTTAAATAGGTTTCTCCCGTGTCTCTATTGAGAGCAACCTTTCGGTGAATGTAGTTTTTTATCTCAACTGCCTCCCTGAAAACTTGGATGAGACCTTTAACAGGGGCAATAATGGAGGTGTTATCGAATAAAACAAAATGGTGCGGGTTGTCATACACATGCTGAGCCAAGGCGGAATCAAAAGTCTCAGGCCTTTGGCATAGCTCCATAGCTTTGTCGATTGAGGACCTGTGTTCCAACAATCTCTCCCCCAATTGCTTATGGGTTCTTCCAACATAGAAACAGCCGCAAGAACATGGAACCCTATAAACACCACTGCCCAAAATAGGGCTCGTTTTATCTTTACCACTGTTAAAATAGTTCTGGATTTTATTAGAATTTTTGAAGGTAACATTTAAGTTATGTTTTTTAAGTATTCTTTGCAATTTGTCACCTAATTTGCGAAAATAGGGCAAAACAGTAAAAACTTTCTTATCACCCACTAAAGGGATGATATCCGTTGGAGGTTGTGGAGATGATAAATCTTTTCTGCCTTTTTTTGTCTTTTTTCTATGATGGATTCCAGTAACTTGATGGGATATCCATTGCAAAACAAAATGTCCTTCAGATAATTTAATTCTGGGATTATATGAGCCTTTGAACAAATTCTTATGATGCGATCAACTAAAGATATAACTACTCCTCTTTTTACACAAGGAGGGTGGTTGGAAGAGAAAAGCAAATACCTATCATTATGTGTAGGTTTTCTATAAATTGAATATTCAAGGCTGAGAGGTTTGTTGAAGATTAAGACGTCTAAAAAAGGCAGTTTATGATTATCTTCTAGTTCCAAGGTGAACTGAAGGTTGGAATCGAAACTATTAAGATGAAGTAAAAAAGCGTTAAGTTCTATCTCTCCGTGATTCCAGACAGAGATCACATCATCGACAAACCGACCCCAGAAGCGGTGTTTCAGAGGAAAAGTATTCAAAGCGGAGGTTTCAATAAATTCCATGTAAAAAGTGGCCATAAAAGGTGAAAGGCTTGTACCCATAGGGAGCCCATTTGTTTGGGTGAAAAATTGATTGTTGTGCCGAAAATATAAGGAATATCTATTGCAAAGGCGAACAAGTCGCATAATAGTTTCAATATCTAATGTTTTGTAATCCATCCGGTCAATATTATCTTCTAGTTTCTTTGAAGAGCAAATTCACATTCTTTTATATCACATGATGTATACATCGAAATGGCATCAAAACTGACCAAAATTGTGTCTTTTTTTATATCAAGGTTTTTTAATTTTTCAACAAGGTGTACTGAATTTTTAATGTAAGAAGCTTGCGTCGACATAAGAGGACGAAAAATTGTGGCTAACCATTTTCCCAGTCTGGAAGCTGGCGAACTATAAGAGGCCACAATTGGGCGCAGAGGAACTCCATCTTTGTGAATTTTTGGGAGACCATAAAATTTAGGAGCGGAGCACCCTTTAGGGTAAAACATTTTGTACATTTGTGGAGTAACGAGTCTTTCTTTTTGTAAAATTCCCAACTCTTTTCGTACTTCACGGGTGAATTTGTCGGTGGGATCTGACTCTATACGTTTATAAGTGTGAGTGTCGGACAAAATATCCGTAACTTTTTTATTATATGAAATTTTATCAAGGATAACAATTTTATTCCCTTTGTCAGCCCTGGTGATAATGATGTCTGGGTCTCTTTTTAAATTTACCAGAATTTGTGTTTCCCGAGTTTTTGAATTTGAGGAATAAGGAGTGAACTTAAGAAGATTCTTAACAACCTCCCCTCGAAGTAAATCGGGATTTTCCACAATACCTCTTGAGCCAAATATACCCGCCTCCACACTGGATACTATCTCTGAGAAATTTACTCGTGGATGAGGCAAGCAAAATTTTGGTCCCTTAGACAAGATATGGATTTCTTCCGGTGTAAGAACTTTCGAAGATAGGTTCTCAATGGCCGGGCCAGGACAGAATCTAGGGAGGAAACGTCTGGAATTTTGAAATTTTTCGTATTGTAATTTTAAAAACTTTTCTGATAAACGAGCTCTAGCCATAAAAAAGTCGTGACGGAAAGAACTTTGAGCTATTTTAGAAATCTGTTGAAAATCTGGTGACGAGAGGTTACACTGTAAAAAATGTCGAACTGTAGAAATCATGTTACTAAGGAAAAAACGTCGGTTTTTATGGTCTTTTATGGTCGAAATATTTGCATTTTAGTTCATATGTTTCACTGGCTTGTATAATCCTCGTTTTTCTATTTTTTTTTTTATTATTGTTTCGTTTTGTCATGATTAGCCAGTGTGGTCTTAGAAATTATTTGTATGTCCTTTCCAAATATAATAATCGATTTACTCGTTAATGTGCCCCCTTTCCTTGGTTTGTCCCAAATATACCCCAAGGAATATCTAAAATTAAAAGGAGACGCTAAAACAATAAAATTCTAACTTTATAATATTCAAGATGTTTTTGCTAATCAGATTATTATGTTGCCTTCTTTTATTATACATTGTTAAGCTATTTCAAATAGTTTTTTGACAAATTAAACACTCAGCCACAGACACATATAAACTGCAGATTGAAGAGAAAACCGGTTTCAAATAGGAGCTAGAATGTATGACTGAATGGATACAGTGAGAAAATACATTTTTAGGGTCATATATGGGAGCATCAAGGTTGAGGTGAGGGGGAATTTGCGAGTAAATTGATTTGCCTATTTGGAAAGAGCATACAAAAAGCAATCAAGTAGCTTGTTCATCTTGCCCCTATCTCAGTTTTGGAATCTTGCATATATTGACCTTCATGGTTAAAAAATATCAAATTAGGAGATGTGGAGCAATCAGAGTCACTAAAGGGCCTGAAATTACATGGAGACTATGCTTGTGTCTCCAAATAATAAAACAAAAAGAAGAAGAAAAATTTGGAAATAATAGGCTGGGAGTGGGATATACCATGAATAATGAAACTTATAAAACTTGTTTAGGTTAGGAAGGGGTTAATAACATAACTACAGATGCATAGTTTAGGACAAAAAATACAAAATATTAGTTTAGGACAAAAGAATACAAAATACAAAATATATCGTATTAGGATATGCACCCAAGAACAAAGTGAAGGATATAGCATAGGATCCTAGGATCAGCCAAGATCCTAGGTGAAAATTTACTATTTTATTCCGAGTTAATCTAGAACATTGACATCCAGGTTGGTACAAACAGGGGTAAACTGTATTCCAGCATTGGCTTATTTGGTATAGGAATGAATAGCGCTGATGCATGAAAATGAAGAGAGGGGAAGTATTATTTTTGTTCTTTTTAAAAAAAGATACAAAAACAGTATTTTGGGAAATCTGGGAGGTGAAAGATTAATACCGTGTTTCATAGTAGGCTGAATTTCAGTTTTAGTGAAATCTCAATCTGAATGGGCCTTTAGGTAGCGCTAGTGCATTGGCTTTGATAAAAATATAAGTACTTAGGCAACTTAACTTTGTGACGAGTTGATTTTAGTAACAGTAAAAGTTGTTTAGTAAAAGTTTTGAGGTGTCATGGAACTCTGTACCAGAGTTACGGTAGCCGAGAATGTAAGTCGTTATAAGTTTTTAGTCTGTCATCACTCCTTCTGTTCTGAGAAGGAAAACTATAGAATTCTGAAAAACTTACTTATATAATTCATAAAAGTGCTTCAGTTTACTTTACCCCCACCCTTCCCGACCTTATGTGCAAATATATAACCCAAATTATATATCTCCCATGCATTTTTCCATATGTCACCTCTTTTCCTCAAATAGATTTAACAGCAATGTAGCAACGTCGAAAAAATAAAGAAAGAGAAACGTGTGGAGAGTATATAATTTGGGCTATATATTTGTTCATTAAGGAGTAAGGGTTGAGTAAAGTAAAGTAAAGTGCTTTTAGAAATCATATGAATAAGTGTTTTAGAATTTTCTCAGCTTTTTTTCAGAATTGCATATTGTTTCTTTCTGAGAATAAGTGATTGTACACTAGTACCCATTATAATCCCCTGTTTTCTAATAGATTAAAAAAAAAATTATGTATATTAATTCATTACTTTAAAATAAAGTGAGTGGTGTAATTTAGAATTTTAAATCGTTGTTATCACAAAAAGTTTAACAAATGCAAAAGTATTTTGACAAATACATCTTTCAGAAAAACTGTCCCCAGAAAAAGCATTATGCGCAGTGCAGGGGACCTAGGGTCTTAAACAAAAGAAGAAAGAATCAAAAAACACTACGAGAAACGTACGTCAATAATTCCAGGTATCATAGAAGTATAATTTCCCACTTCTAAACCCTTGAAATAGGTTGCGATGATGTCATTCACTGCTTCATCTGTTGGATATGTCCCAGCTAGAATGAAAGTAGTTTGACTTAGAAACAATAGAAAACAGTAGAAAAAAATATATCTCTTCAGTAAAATACATTATAGAAACGTTTAACCTTGCTGAGCGTAAAAGATGTATCTCTAAAAGTAAAAGATGCATTTTTTTTCCATATTGACAACCAAGAAACTAAATTATCTTATTTCTGAATGTAAAATAAATTATGCATTGTAAATTACTTTTAAAATAAGACAAAAGACAATTAAACTTCAAAAGGAAAGTTACACCTTTGTAAGCTGTTAGGTGTTATATGTTTTTAGCTTACTTTTATTAGGTGTTATGATATGTTTATATGTTTTTAGCTTATGTTTTGCTGATTTCTCACTCACGCTTCTTTTTTTCTATTTGATACCCACTACTTTCAAAAACTGCATAACTACACATATTTTTATGTTGTTGTTATGCTACATATATTTTTATGTTATATATTTTTATGTTATGTTATTATATTTTTGTTGAAGTTAGTAGACTCCAGGATGAGAATTTGAGAGAAACTTTCCAGGAACAGTTGAATACTAAACTTAAGAGTTTAAAATTTGATAATGTGGAAGATGGTTGGAATAATTTTAGAAAAATAATTTGTGAAGTTGCTGAAGGTGTATTAGGGAAGAAAGCTAGAACTGCAGCTAAGAATATTAGTGAAAAAGCTTTAAGTTTAATAGAAAGGAGAAAGGACTTGTACAAGAATTATCTGAGTGATAGATCACATGAAAACAAAAGAAATGTAAGGAAAGTGGAGAAAGCATTGAAATATGAACTAAGGAGGTGTGAAGTGGAGGCCATGGATAAAATTGCCGAGGATTTAGAAGATGCAGCTAGACGGCATAATAGTAAAATATTGTACTGGCACGTTAACAAATTGAGAGGTAGTAGTCAATCCGGACTTGTCCCAGTTAAAGATAGGAATGGGGTGGCAATTAGCGATAAGACAAAAGCTAAAGCGAGATGGGCCGAACATTTTGAGAATTTGCTTAACCGTGATAGAGTTGCAGGAAAAAATATAGAGGAAAATGAAAAAGTTTGTGATACCTTGGATGTGAAGGAAGATTTGTTTTGTGAGGAGGAATTAGAAACAGTACTAAAAGGATTAAAGAATAATAAGGCTCCAGGTGCTGATAGGGTAGTAAATGAGTTTCTTAAATATGGTGGCTCTGAGGTTAGAAATAAGTTATTGGAGATTATGAATATGATTTTTGAAAAAGGGGAAGTACCTAATGATTTTAGGAAAACCTTAATTAAGCCACTTTATAAGAAATGTGATAAAAGTGAGTGTGGTAATTATCGAGGCATTAGTCTGGTCTCTGTAGGTAGCAAATTGCTTAGTAATATGATACTTTTTAGACTGAGAGATGCCGTAGACAAAGTTTTAAGAGAAGAGCAGTGCGGTTTTAGAAAAGGTAGAGGATGTGTTGACCAAATTTTCACTCTTAGGTTAATAATTGCGAAGTGCCTAAGTTTTCAAACACCTTTGGTCCTCAGTTTTATAGATTATGAGCAAGCGTTCGATTCTGTTGATAGAGGAGCTTTAGTAAAGGTTTTATCCTTGTATGGTATACCAGACAAATACATTAAAGTGATTAGTGCTATGTACGAGAATAACACTGCTGCGGTTAAGGTAGGAAATGAGGTTAGCAGCTGGTTTTGTATTAAATCAGGAGTTAAGCAGGGTTGTGTTCTATCCCCCTTTATATGGATTATTTTGATGGACTTTGTTTTAAGGAGCACAGGAACGGCAATGGGAGACCACGGAATCAAATGGGGAGGAAAAAGTCTCCTGGACTTGGATTATGCTGATGATTTAAGCATCCTAGATGAAAGTGTGAGCAAAATGAATGAAGTTTTAGAGGTTTTGCGAGTTCAGGGTGCTAGTATTGGTTTGAAAATTAATGTTAGGAAGACCAAGTCACTAAGGCTAGGAATAAGTGAAGATGAAAAGGTGACGTTGGGTAATGAAAAGATTGATCAGGTGGACAGTTTCACTTACCTTGGTAGTATTATTAGTAAAGATGGTGGGAGCAGTGAAGATGTTAAAAATAGAATAGCCAAGGCTCAGGGTGTTTTTTCACAGTTAAAAAAAGTCTGGAAGAATAGGAAGATAAGTCTGCAAACCAAGATTAGAATCTTAGAAGCTACAGTGATGACAGTGGTCAAATATGGCTCTGAAGCATGGACGCTCCGAAAAGCGGATGAAGATTTGCTAGATGTTTTCCAGAGAAATTGCTTAAGGATTGTTCTGGGTACCCGGCTGACTGACCGTATTTCAAACAATAGGCTATACGAAAAATGTGGTTCAATACCGCTTTCTAGGTCTATAATGAAAGAAAGGTTGAGGTGGTTAGGGCATGTTGTTCGGATGAAGGATGACAGATTGCCGAAGATTGTTCTTTTCGGCCAACCATCTAGGGCTAAACGGAAAGCAGGTCGTCCCCGTCTGGGTTGGGAGGACGTCATAAAGAAAGACTTAAAGGAAATGGGAACTTCGTGGGCGGGTGTAAAAAGGGAGGCTTTGAATAGATTGGGGTGGAGGAGGAGCGTGCGTAGCTGTGTTGGCCTCAGGCGGCTTGGTGCTGCGATGAGTTGTTAGTAGTAGTAGTAGATTTCTCACTAACGCTTCTTTTTTTCCACTTGGTGTCCACTACTTCCAAAAACTGCATACCTGCATATATTTTTATGTTATGTTACATATATTCTTATGTTATTTTTTATTTTTTTTTATTTTTTTAGCCTATGTTTTGCTGCTTTCTCACTCGCGCGCCTTTTTTTTCTATTTGGTAACCACTACTTCCAAAAACTGCATAACTACACATATTTTTATGTTGTTGT
>JAQQPU010021465.1:0-14690 GCA_029168905.1 Artemia sp. Kazakhstan ARC1039 | reverse complement strand
CCCCCCCCCTAATGTGCAAATATATACTCTGAATTGGAACATACCATGAAGTGTCAACAGCAAAGTTTTGAATCACAAAAGTCAGCACTATTTTTGCTGATGGCATTTGAAAAACTTGAAATGGTATTACCTTAAATTACCTTAAATCACAGCTTGGAGTGAAATAAGGACTTTCGATCCTGTTGAATCACTCCTTATGATGACTGTTGTAGTTGGTTAAGTTCTGGTGGAAGATTCTGGTGCTTCCCAGTCAAACTTCCACGGTGTATCTTTCCACTCAGCATCCAGAAGGCGTTTGAAAGCATCTGTTGATTCAGCAGAAACAGTGACCTCCTTGAGGTTATTCCAGAGGTTCTCAATCCGATTCGAGAAGAAATTGCATCTTGCTCCAGTTGTAGCATGATGTTTGCGGATTCGTCTAAGGTGTCCTCGTGTTTTGTGGGAGGTGTCGATCTCCAGGATCTCATTTTCTCGATTGGTTGAGAGGAGTTTGTGCGCCTGGATCATGTCTCCACGTTTCCGTCTGTATACTAAGGAGGGGAGGTTGAGTTCCTTCAGCCGTTCACTGTATGTCTTGTTTTCCATGCCGACAATCATCTTAGTGGCCCTTTGTTGGATTTGCTCAAGAACTGCCTTGTCCTTTTTGAATCGAGGGGTGGCCAGTATCGTCCCCACCTCCAGTCTAGGTCTTACTAATCCTTTGTAGAGTTTGGTGATTACGTGTTTACTCCTACTGGTGATGCTGTGTTTGATGATGCCTAGGGCTCTACTAGCATTGGCTGAGATTTTCTGTGAGTGGGAGCTGAATTTCAACTGGGAGTCAACGATGACGCCAAGGTCACTCTCCTCCTGGACAGGCTCAATTGTGTGGTGACTTCCAGAATTTTGGGTCATGAGGTACTGATGTTTGGGGTTTTTGTGTCCGAAGTGTATGACCTTGCATTTTTCTGCGTTGAATTCCAGCAGCCATCTTTTGACCCAGGAGCACATGTGGTTGAGATCAGTTTGGAGGGATTGGATGGAAGAAGAGGTGTTGGCAGGACCTATGAGTTTTGAATCATCCGCATATAGGGTGGTTTTGTTGCTGGTGATAAGGGGTAGCTCATTTATGTAGATGTTGAACAGGGTGGGGCCCAGGACGCTACCCTGGGGGACCCCACTAGTGACTTTGATTTCGTCAGAAAGGACATGGCTGTTTGGTCCGGTTATCACTTTCACTTGCTGTGTTCTGTCCCTCAGAAAGTCCTCTGTCCAACTGACCACTTGTGGACTAACAGATAGAGTAAGTAGCCTGTGAATGAGGTATCGGTGACAAACCTTGTCAAATGCTTTGGCTAGGTCTAACAATATTATATCCACAGGTAATCCTCTCTCTAGTAGGTCAGTTACAAGACTATATGACTCAAGAAGGTTTGTGTCCACCGATCTCTTTGAGCGAAAACCATGCTGACTACTGCTGATAAGTGAGTTGGCCTCAAGATGGTTAATGATACGCTTGTTTATGATTCTCTCCATGACCTTGCATGCCACACATGTAAGGCTGATAGGTCTGTAGTTTGCTGCAGAAGTTTTGCTACCCTTCTTGTGAATTGGGATGACTATTCCCTTCTTCCAGTCCCCAGGAAGCTTTCCTTGTGCCAGCGACAGATTGAATAGTTTTACCAGTGGGGCTGATATTGCAGGGCTTAATTCCTTCATCAGTCGTGGGCTGAGACCATCAGGTCCCGTCGATTTATTGGGATCGAGGTCCTTAAGCTGTTTGGTTACTTCTTTGATTGTGACTGGTGCGTGTACCATCGGGAAGGGAGTGTGAGCCTGTTCTGCGGGGGGGGGGGTTGCTTGGGGGCCATCCATGGAGAACACTGAGGCAAACTGCTGATTAAGCAGGTTTGCTTTTTCAGAGGGGCAAGAGGATAAAGAGTTGTTGTTTATCAGGTCTGGTACAGTGTGGCTGCCTGGCTTCTTATGGGAGATGTATTTCCAGAATAATTTTGGGTTTTCCTTGACGTTTTTGGCCAGTCGTTCTTTGTAGTTTGAGGTCAGTTTTCTAGTTTCTTTTCTGAGGAGGTTCCTTGCAGTTTTGTACTGCTTGTACAAAGCTGTAGTCTTTTGTTTCATGTACTTCTCCCAAAGTTTTTTCTTCCTGTTGCATACTTTCTTGATTTTTGGGGTGAGGAAAGGTAGAGTTTTGGGTTTCTTTTTCCATGTTACGCTGGTGTGTTTGGCTTGGCTCTCTAGTAAGGTCTTTTTTAGAGTTAGCCATGAGGCTTCAACATCTTCTGATATAAGTGTTTCCAGGTTAGCATCTAACAGCTCTTCCACCATCATCTTGTAATTTGTAAAGGATTGCTTGGTATATTTTGATGGTTTGGAGTTGAGTTGAATAGATGAGAGAACTGGCATGTGGTCACTTGAGCCAATTGGACTGAGAGTGTGTGTGTTGATCACCTTTTCTGGGTCATTTGTTATGACTAGGTCCAGTATGGAGGGATTTTGTCCTGGGCGCATTCTTGTGGGCATAGTTACTGTTTGGTACAGAAAGTTGTCGGAGAGGGCTTGTACTAATGGGTTTTGTTCAAGGCTTGACTTGGTCATACCTTGGCCATCTACCCAAGACACGTTTGGGAGGTTGAAGTCCCCTGTCATGAGCAGGGTTGCCTTTGGGTAATTGCATAGTATGAATTGCGTCATTTCGGCAACTGCTGTTTCAGAGGACAGCTGGCAAGGGCTGCTGGGGCTCCTGTAAATTGAGCTTAGGACAAACATTTCGTTAGGTAGGGACAGGGAGACCCATGTAGCTTCAACCCAAGGTAAGTAATAATTTGGGACAGAAATTTCTTTTACCTGGAATTCCTTGGAAGCTAGAACAGCCACTCCTCTTCTGCAGTTTGGATCAGACAGATTGCTGAAGATGTTGTATCCAGAGGGGCAGATTGAGTCTTCTGTCATTTGAAATCTTGAGTTCTTGGGGCAAATTTCTGTCAGAGTTGCAATGTCTATCTGACTTAGTTGGAGCACTGTTGCCAGTTCCGGCATCTTGTTGGTAATAACATCAACGTTTGCCGTCATAATGTTCACAAGTTTTTGGGTGTGTCTGGGCGAGTTTTTATTCTGCTCACTAATATTCACGCTTTCGGTTGAATTGCAGCTTAGGTACACAGAGCTGCTAATGAGGGACGAGGCAGAAGGGCATAGGGACGTAACTGTTAATTCACTGTTTATACATTTACACAAACTTGCGTTTACATCGTTATTATCACTCACACATGAACTATTTACAAGGGGGACGAGACGGTTGGAGATAGTGGTTATTCTTGCATGCTCGAGCATCTCTCCATCGGAATTGCTCGAGTTTGACCATTTTTTGTGATTTTGCCCTTTCTTATTACTAGGTCTGTTTCTCTGTTTGCCTGTCTTTTCTTCATCTCTTCCAACAAGGCTTTTCTAGCGTTGCGATCTTCTTTGGAGCTGTCGCCATAGAATCGGGTCTTTACACTGGTAGGACGCATCCAGGATAAGCTTCTTGTCAGTGAAGCTGGCTACCGTGAACAGGACTGGTGGGTGTTGCAGTGGTTGTCCGGCCGTGGGGGCCAAGGCTGGTAGTCTTTTCACGTTGAAGACTTTGGTCGCTAGTTTGTAGTTGTCCTGGAAGTATTTAGCAAGGAAGTCTTCGTCACTTGCTTGGATCAGAATCCCTTATCCGACGACATTAATTTTGCGTCTCTGCCTGTCTTGCTCACTTCTGACTGTACTGCGTATATGTTCGTCAAGTGCTTCTGGTGCAAGCCCTGTCACTTGAGCGGTAATTGCTGATTCAACAATTGCTTTTACCTCGAGAATGTTGCATTTTGTGGCAAGTTCATCATGAATCTCTCTGAGACCCTTGTTGACTGTGGTCGTTATGCTAGCAATGTCCTCTCGCACCTCTAATTTGAAAGATTTGATGGCTTTGGTTAGGGTGTCGGCGTTGTGCACTGGCTTGCTCAAGATGCACTGGGGACAGCTCCATTCACAGGTCATTGTACAATTCATTTTCTCTAGCAGGACGTACTGTTCATCACTTAATCCTAGGCACTCAATACAAAACCAGTTAGGACATTTGTTGCAGTTGACGGCGTGCAAGTTCTCGTCCAGGCCTTTTGCACATCCCGGGCACTTATCTTGTCCTTTTACAGGGCTCTCACGTTGTCTTTTTTTTGGTGCCATTATTGCCTTGACAATTTTCAAGGTAGACAGAATGTGGGAAGTGCAATACTCAAATCACCTATTCCCAGCAGTTTAAGGATTGAAATCCCGCTGGTACCAATTCGGCCTCTTGTTTGTTTGCTATTGCTCCCTTCTGCACAAATTATCCACTAAAAATACGTGAAAACGGACGAGCCAACGTAATCAATGGTGGTTTTAGTATTTAGCGTTTGGCAACTGCACTTTATTGCTGGCTGCAAATTCAGAAGAAGGAGAAGAATGCTGAATTCAACCTGGCCTTATTTACAAACAAACAAACAGCTGTTTATTAGCAGACAAAGGACAAATCCCTTGGGAATAGAAAATAAATATTTTCTAACATCAAAAATCAGGTAAATAAAGTGAAACACCAGGGAAAACCTCTTAAAATGAAACTTAATATCAAATATAAGCAGGTATGGTAAAATATGGGTAGAAATAAATGTTCTTTCTCACAAATTTGGTCAACAATCCTTTATTCACTTTCACACCTCCCAGTTGCTGTTGTGTTGTGATTAAAATGTTTTATATGTGAGTTGCCTAATAAATGAGGTTTGAATTGTTATAAATTAGTATTTTTGGAGTGTTACTCTTGAACAGCCTATTTATAAACTAGATATGCTTTTAACTGCTTTTTAATAACTTAACTAATGTTGATAACTTCTTTGTGTGGTTACAGTAAAGTTCTACCAAATCATATTATTGAGTTAGAAAAAAAATGAATACACCATTCAATGCCTTTTTTTATGCTGATAATGAATATAATAATTATTTCTATTGGAAATGAATTTCAGCCCCCCCCCCCCTATATATACCTAACCTAACCCTGAATTGGTATATATAGGGGGGGGGGGCTGAAATTCATTTCTGATAGAAATGATTATTATATTTGTAATCAGCATAAAAAAGGCATCAAATGGTGTATTCACTTTTGTCCTAACTCAATAATATGATTTGGTAGAACTTTACCATGGTTACAATTCAGGGTATATATTTGCATGTTAGGGGGGTGGGTAAATTTACCACTTCTTTGTTGTGATGTGGAACAAATTAACAGGACTTATCTTGTCTCATTAGGGCAGGGGAGGCTGTTATGCAATTGTTACAGTACTGATTAGACCTAGCCTAATTCAAATTCAGTTTTTTAATCTATTCTAGGCTAGCCTATGCTTGTGTTTATACCAATAAATAGCTTACCTTTACCTTAGGTGATTTGTATAGCAAAAGAATCCCTGGCTTTAAGACACACCATAACTTAGTCCATGACTTGAGTGTTCCTCTGACTTTCAAATAATCAGCAAGGACTACAATAGTGGGATCTTTCAAAGTATCCAGCAGCTCCTTAGTAGCTTTCTTTTTCTCATTATGATAATTTTTCTTCAGTTCTTTATATGACTCTTTACGTGTGAATCCAGCAGGACTAGGACTATCACTGTTTTGTAGTTCATTAATTGACATGATAACCTAGCTTGGGTGTACAGTTCCAGGTCTTTAGATTTCTTCTGATCTAGTACATGAAGTGTTGTGATCTAGTAACGAAGTCCAAGAATTATTAGAACATGTCAATAAACTTGAAGCCCAGGCTAGCCTATGTAATTGGCATATGCTATTTAATCCTGAGTTGGGATTTCTAAGTTCAAAGCAGCCAGAAATATAAAACTACAAATTAGGCATTTATAGTCTTTTTTACTATCCTTAATTACCACTATCAAGCTTCCTTATATTTTACTTGAAATAGCGACTTCTCCAACACTTGGTCAGCAGCTTAGCACTTCCAAATACTGAACTTGGCTCAGAGAAATATCACGTATTTTTCTATTTGAGTTGCTTGCTAAGAATTCTGTCTTTAAGGCCATCTAGAATTCTTTACCATTGGTGACGCTAAAAACACACAAGTAAAGTGACGTCGAGTGCAGGAAGTTACTACTTAGACGACGGAAAAACTGAGGATAGACAAGCACCAAATTGATTGGTGCCAAAAAATTATTTCAGTTGGACGTCTGTATTACGCACATTTTGTCTGTGTTGGAAGTATTGTTGAATGTGTTTGTTGATTTCTTTGTTTGTTGTTTTTTTCTTTTTTTTTAGCTATGACCAATGTGGCGTTAAAGTATGAAATATCCATTGTGTTTACATTACTTATTATGTTATTGCTAAGAATATGAATTATGATTTTGCCAAGATCTTTTCTTTAATAAAGACCTAATCTTCCATTATAAATAGAAAAATTTGCAAACCGGCAATTTTTTCCCCGAGAAAGACTAAGGTGCGAAAAGTTTTTTTTCCAGACAAGTGTCATTTTGTTCTTCTCGGGAGGGGGCTCAAGTCCTTTTGCTTGTTTTACAACAAAATGGTTCATACATTCCATATATAGAGCGCCTGTAATTTGAGCAAATTATTCTTATCTCCAGAGATATCATTTACAAAACGGAACGAGTATTAGTCTTTCCCTTCACCAGGTCAATTTGTCTGTTCGTTGGCGGGATTTATTTATAACACCATTGACGCAACAGAAAAAAGCTAAACCAAAATCCTCATTTAATCTGTCAAATTTTGCTGAACTTTGTTTTTGGCATCTTGAAGATTCAAAAGATTAACAAATGCAACCAGTTTAACTACCTGTCGCTGGCAATGACTACTGAGTAAGAAGAGGCGACTGTTCCGAGAAGCATGGGGGAGGGATAACGCAACAAAATAAGCATCCCCACTTTGGCTATTGTAAAAGAAAATAGAAAATCTGACTATATGCAATAGTTTTGCTAGAGGAAACTTATCAATGAAGAATAGCATGGGGGGGGGGTTAAAACTTTCCAGTAACGACCTTATAAGTCCACTCAGAACATAAACTACCTCCAATCTTAGTAATCCAATCTCTGTAGGCTTAATTTATAAAAAAAAAAAAACGCACAAGTAGCAATCATTGCTATACAACGCGACTTCGTTTGTTTGCTGATGTGATTCATTCATAACGGCATTGATCAAACCTGGTTCAGCAGAAATTTTATTTTGCAGTAGATTACAACATGCCAAATCATAGGCTGGAACTGATGATAAAAGTGCAGCCAACCAAGGCAGATACAATGGAAAATCTTTGGCTAAATTACATTCAGTTATTACTGACAACTCGGTTTTGTTTCTTTCGGGACTTTACGCAATTATTCATAACAAAGATATCAGATCATACCACTTCTGCTTCTTAATATATGTGCCTCCGCGGTTTAGAAATCGACATCTCATATCTGTTTATGGACTCCCCAACATTGGTTTAAATTTACGGAGCTTGGTGGCAAACTACCCCCTGTATTTACAAGCATCTGCCTCCCAACACTGCCATTATTCGTTAGGTGAAATTTTCGTTGTTGTAGATTTTTCTCGTTTGAAGTGTTTATTTATCTTCTTTTTGTTGCTCCACTTTTTTTGCAGCAGGTTATAAATAAATTATTATTATAAACTTTTCAGTCTCTTTGTGCTTTTACTTAGTGTTATTTAACTATCTAGTAGCATTTTTTGCGTTGTGCTTATGCAGAAGTATATGACATTCGCTTTTTTGAAGACATTTGACGTTACTTTCCTTATTACAAATTTCTCTTACGTCTGATAAGTTAGTTTAGACAAAGATATCCCCATCGTCTATGGTCAATAAAGGAACATGTGGTATATTTCAGCCCAAATTTTTTTCAAAGAATCAAGTCTTCCCCTTCAATTTCAATGTTGGTGTAACAAAAGATCTTAACGCAATCAGGATGTATAAATCAATCGATGTTGCTATCTTTATTAAAAACTTGTTTCATGTCTGGTAAGTCATATTAAACATAGTTATCCACTCAAATTATCTACGTTCAATAAAAGAATATGCAATAGGTTTTTGTCATTTATTTTCAGACAAATCAGCTAAGAACTATTAAGTTCTGTCAACAAATTTTAATTAGCAATTAACATCACTAATAGGTAATAACAATCACTAGCAAAAGGGTGATTCCTTTCAAATAAAAGGAAACTGGAAACCTAAGGATTACAAACACGTTTTTCTTACTGTATAAATCCTAATAACTTATTTCAAAGAAAAAATATCTCCTGGAATCAGACTTTTTAGATTATTATTCAATAAATAATAACAATAAAAGAAACACATTCTTCATAAATTCTATGGCTTTGTTAGTTTGAGCACCACTCTGTGGGGCTCAAAATCTTTTGAATTGAACCTAGACACTTAGTAATAAAGAGGTAAAACAATAATGTAAGAAATACATGTTTTAGAAGCAGCAGACAAGGAAGAATGGCTTCAGAAAACAATAAAACGAAGCATGAACACAAGTTTTTGGAAATCAAGTTATTATAATGTTTAGATAAGACGAAGATGATACAATTTCCTCAATTTCCAGGGATATAACTTTGAGGAAATACAAAAAATTAAGGGTTTTGACAAATGACAATTAGAAATAATACTTGAAATTAAACTTATGCAAAAAATTGCAATATTGCTTCTTACAGTAACCATGGGCGTACAAAACTTCTTGTCTAGAGGGGAAGGGGGCAGCCAATTCTGTGATGACGGACGGGGGGGATGAAGTTATATTGGCAGATCCCAAAACCTTACACTGCCAGAAAGTTATATCATACCAATGAAATCTTTATTAATAAGTAATCACCAAAAATCATCAATAAGCTTCAGCGTTAATCTTCTTGGATTAGAGATAAAAATTTCCAAGACATTATGGGTAATTACTTCTTGTTTGACTTTTATTCTGTCATTCCAGCTGTTTATTTCCAGCTTTTTCAATCATCTAACTTTTATCAACTGCTTTTTTAGCCATCTAGCTTTCTTTAACTGCTTTTTTAACCATCTGCCTTTTCAGCAATATCTAGTGTAAGTTTGAAGATCTGGAGGGGGGCAGCTGCCCACCTCCCTCCGTACGCTTTTCCCAATACAACCTCATTCTTCACATGGAATCTGTTGTATTGGAACATAGATACAAAGACAAAAAAATGGACTAATAATATAAACAAATATTTTCTTTTTATAACGAACATGAAGTGTATTGTAAGGACTAACAAAGTATTTCCCTAGATGGTAAACTAGAAGGCATAATTTTCTTCTGAATTAGCAGCGCCTGCGAATATTTCAGTATAGTCTTTTTTGGGAAAAGTGATTTTTCTTATCAGAGCAATCTGCAGGCTAAAAGTCAGTAAAAATACCTCACCAGAGGTAGGATCTGTTTACTATGCTCAATTTAAAACAAGATTATCTGTTTTAGGGGGGAGGGGGCAAAATTCCAATCCAATTGAATCCCTTTCTCCTCTCTGAGTGCAGATGTGTACATATGTGTCATTTTATACCTAAAATTCAGTGTTTTTTTGCTTGCGTTTTTTACCAAACGATTTGATTGTGATTATACTGATAACTTACATTCACAAATAGGTTGGTTCCAGAAAGGAAAAAGTTGCTAGGTCAGCCATTACCTTAAATAATATAATCAACTTATCAATACTTTTTTAAGAACTGGTAATTCAATTGATCTCCCAGGTGTCTTCATCAGTTTTATAATTTCAAGGAAAATTTAAGAAAGAAAAATTAATTGGCAATAAAAAATTATGGCTAGAGGTGGGAAAAATCTTGCATTTTTGCACCATAGTCTTATCAATTGTTCTCTTTAAATGAGTTCACGACAAGAGCTTTATTTCCCTCTCATAGTTTCACAATATAAAAAGAAAGGAGAGGTATACCAAAACTATATAAATATTAGTTCACTTTAGATAAAGTAACAAAGCTTTTATACAGTAAAAGTAACGAACTCCAGTTTAATATTAACAAATTAAAACAAACTTTTGACTTTCAAGAAGATAAAAATTCAAGCGATAAAACCTTCTTTTAAACTCTGCCAGCCTCTTTCAACTTTGATAACAAGGTATCAACATCTTCAACTTTGGCACCACCTATTCGAACAGGGGGCTCTTCAACCGAAATAATTTGTATATGAGGTTTTGGGTCAACATTCAATTCAGCTAAACTCATTTTCTTCAACGGTTTCTTCTTAGCTTTCATAATATTTGGCAGTGTGGCATATCTTGGTTCATTTAATCTTAAATCAGCACTGACTACTGCAGGAAGCTGAATTTTTACAGTTTCAAGTCCACCATCAATTTCTCTAACAACTTTAAGACTTCCATTGTCTTTTTCAATTTTGGAGGCAAAGACTGCTTGTGGCCATCCTAAGATAGCTGCAGTCATTTGTGCAGTCTGATTTGCATCATCATCAATGGCCTGTTTCCCAACAATTATTAAATCACTTTTCTCAATGTCAGCTAATTTGGCAAATATTTTAGAAATGTGAATTGGCTGAAGCGTGGCAAATTCTTTGTCAGGGACTACAACGTGAATGGCACGATCCGCTCCCATAGCTAACGCTGTTCGTAGCACTTCTTGGCATTTTTCAGGCCCAATCGATGTAACCACAATTTCACCTAAAATAAAATGTAAATATTTACCTTAAATGATTATTTTGAATTGCCATTGGCTTACTCATCAATATAAAAGAAAGGAGCAGGTATTTCTTTCAAAACAGTGTAATAACAACATCATAGGCATTGTAGGATAACAAATTAATAAAAGGGAAAAAGAAATCAAAAACAAAAAAGAAAAATTAAGGACCAGCAATACAAATTTGGTCAGAGGGATTTACCTTTCAGTCAATTGCTAAAATTACGAGGTTTTCCTGATGGAAGTAAAAAGTAAAATTGAAACTTCAAACAAACAAAAATCATTGCTTTGCAATCTACGTTACACATACCTATAAAGCCACCTCATAATTATTCAAAAATATCCTTAATTAAATATATAGCAAATAACAAGACACAAATAAACCTAGGTTAAAGCAACTGTGCTTTCATTCAAAAACAGCAATTTTGTACTTTCCACCAGTTTTTGTCCAGTACAGCCAAATGGTGAAAAAATGAAATATTGAATTGAATTAAATTTATTTATGACCTGTTGCAACCACAATAACAAACGGAGTATATGAGAAAAAAAAAAGAAAGATCACAATACGCATAACAAGCACAACATTTACAAGAAAAAAACCTAAAAAAAAGCAATACATTTACTGTTTTAAAAGAGAGCACTATGGGTTTCCATTGAGTCCTTTATCTTAAGCTTCAACGCATTTGCTGATGGCAGCATTAGGGTCCATTATACCGAAATTCTTATTGGCCCAAGGATTACTTGTCCAAAGTGGGAGGCCAAGAAGATATTTAGCATAACAGTAGTAAGTTCGCCAGAATTAATTTGTTCCCATCGCCGAGAAGATACGCCCAAAAGGCACAAGGTACAAAAATTTTGAAGCACATATGCGTTAGAAAATTTTGCTAGTAGATGGCGATTAAAACCAAGTTTATTAGATACTTTGCTGCCATAGACACTGGACGTCCAGCACTGGAAATGACATGTGAGGAGCTTTCTAGTCACCGATTGGGAGACCAAGATATTTCATTTCCAGTTTTGGAAAAACTGAAACTCCATCAACATTAGCTTTAAATCTTTGGGGAACTGGGACCCAGTTAAATAGTACGACTTGTGACTTTTCTGTGTTAAACTTAAGATTTTTCTTTGAATATTCTTAGCTCAAAATGGAAAAAAATATTCTATTCAGTGAAATTTAATACCATGACAAAATTGCTCCAGTTTGAGTCTTCCTAAAAAATACCTCTCATTTTATGGATAATAAATTAGAAGATTGAATAATAAACAATAGATGTTTTTAGCCATTGTTTACATTTTATTTGGTCCTTGCAACGTCAGTGTTTTTGAGATTATGCGTTTCTGATATTGCAAGTTTTTGTTGTATCTCCATTGCAGATCCAGCAACAGGAATATCAAACATGTTTCTGGTACTCCTGATATTTTAAGTTGTCTTGGCAAACAAAGCCTTCAGCTTAAATACTATGTTCTGGTACACTGGACTTTAGTCACCCACTTACCCGGGTCACCCACTAACCATGAAGAATGCTTTGACAAGGATAGGCTGGGTATAAAAGGTTGGAGCTCTTCTGGTACTGTGAGAGAGTTTGGGGTCTCTTCTCTGTCATAAGTTCCTTTCTATGTCCCTATCCCCAAAAGGGAAATCCTGTTTGCTCATAGTGACATCAGGGTGGACTTTTCACAAATTTTCTAACCAAAATTGTGACTTCTAAAAGCACTACAAGGTGACCTTGAGCAGTGTCATCCCTTGAGAAAATTATAGCATAGTAAACAACACAGAATTTGCACTGAATTTTGATGAATGGATAATTCTTCTGGATTTGGTGGGCTTTTTTTGGGTTGAAAAACTTCTTCCTAGCTAAGTTATCTATGAGTTGCCTCCCTGTAGTAGTTTAATATTTGCAGGCATAAATATATAATGATTTGGAGGTAATAGGCTTGAGATTGCCTGTGCAGGATTTTGACTCTTGTTGAAAGAAGAGCATAACCAAGCGTGGAAAACCATATTGTGACCAAGATGGTCCCAACATTGCATAAAACTTCCATTCAAACTGGAGGTCTTCAGGAACTTCCTGCTGTTTAAAGTTTTTTGTTGTTTAAAGTAATGATTAACCATCTAGTAGCGCCTGGGTTAATCTAAAGCTGAAATTTAGGAAGGGTAACTACCTTCCAGGAAACTATGACACTGGTAGACTCCAAGATGAGAATATGAGAAAACTTTCCAGGAACAGCTGAATACTAAACTCGAGAGTTTAAACTATAACAATGTAGAGATCAATGGAATAAT
Organism: Artemia sp. Kazakhstan ARC1039; assembly: GCA_029168905.1. Lineage (NCBI taxonomy): Eukaryota > Metazoa > Arthropoda > Branchiopoda > Anostraca > Artemiidae > Artemia > Artemia sp. Kazakhstan ARC1039. Next base: position 1,704 of record JAQQPU010021465.1, on the reverse strand, counting down.
GTTAGGAAAACAGTTTGTGAAGTTGCTGATGGTGTCTGAGAGAAGGAGGTTAGAAACGTAGCTAGGAATATTAGTGACAATGCTTTATGCTCAATTGAGTGGAGGAGTTGCTTGTACAAGAACTATTTGAGTAATAAATCATATGAAAATAAGAAGAATGTAAAGAAAGTGGAGAAAGGATTAAAAATATAAATTAAGGAGGAGTGAATATTAATAAATTGAGAGGGAATAATCAATTAAAGACAAATTAAAGACAGGAAAACAGCCGCAATTAGTGACAAGGAAAAAGTTAAAGAGAGGTGGGCAAAACATTTTGAGAATGTGTTAAACCATGATGAGAGTTATAGGAAAAGATATAGAAAACAATAATAAAGTTTGTGACACTTTGGATGTGAAGGAAGATTTATTTTGTGAGGAAAAATTAGTGAAAGTACTAAAAGGCCAAAAAAATAATAAGGCCATGGGTGCTGATAGTGTGGTAAATTATTTTTTAAACATGATGATTATGAAGTTAAGAGATAAGTTACTGAAGATTATAAATATGTTTTTAGAAAAAGGGGAAGTACCAAGTAATTTTAAATCCCTAAAGCGATTTAACTCTAATTAAATCCCTCTATAACAAAGGTGATAAGAGTGAGTGTGGTAATTATAGAGACATTAGCTTGGTTTCTTTAGGAAGCAAATTACTTAGTATGGTGATACTTTTTAGACTTAGAAAAGCTGCAGACAATGTTTTAAGAACAGAATAGTATGGTTTTAGAAAGGAGAGAGGATGCATCAACCAAATTTTTGCTCTTAGATTAATAATTGAGAAGTGCTTGAGTCATCAAACCCTTTTACTCCTCAGTTTTAAGGATCATTGGCAAACATTTGATTCAGCTCATAGAAGAGCTTTAGCAAAATTTCTATCCTTGTGTGGTATTAGAGATAAATACATTAAAGTGATTAGTGCTATGTACAAGAACAACATTGCTCCAATTAATGTAGGAATTGAGGTTAGTAGCTGGTTTCTTGTTAAATTAGGAGTTAAGCAGGGTTGCGTTCTATCCCTAATTATATGGATCATTTGATGGGGTCTTTGTCCAAAGGAGCAGAGCAAAGGCAATGAGAGAACACGGAATCAATTGAGGAAGTAAAACCCTTCTAGACTTAATTAATGTTAAGAAGACTAAATTGCTAAGACTAGGAATAAGTGAAGGTGAAGAGATGAAGTTGGGTAATGAGAAGATCAATCAAGTGGACAGCTTCACTTACCTCAGTAGTACCATGGGCAGCACAATAGCAGTGCCTACGTAAAGAGCAATGTGGGCACAGTGTGTGTTTTTTTTTACCAAGGCACTTCGTATAGAAAGAGTTGTCATAGAAACTTCAGAAGGAGCTCATTTGATTGGAAATTGAAAGTTCTAATGCTTTTTATATGAGTCAAAAGTGATTGGAGGGCAATCAGTCTCCCTACCACACCAATCAATTCCCAAAACACATCCAATCAAAATTTTCAGATATCATTTTGTTCAGCATAGTTTTAATCTCCAGTAACTATCTCTGGGGATGTCACCCTCCGCCCGACAGCCCTCGGGGCAAAGGCTACAAGTTATGCAATTGACCCACTGTTTACATACAGCATTTGTTATTGAGAGAGGTGGGCAAGTTTAACCTTTATCATAGGCAGCGCGCTAGCGCTGCCTAAGTAAAGAACGATGTGGG
>JAQQPU010021464.1:0-14691 GCA_029168905.1 Artemia sp. Kazakhstan ARC1039 | reverse complement strand
ATTTTTAGCAGAACTGTCTTATAAATCCTTTGTATTTCAATAGTTCCAATCCTATTTAGCTGTTTTTGCCAACGGAAGAAGAAGAAAAAGAAGAAGGCACAATGAAGTAGGTTTAACGGAAATAAAGATACAAAAGAAATAAAAAGTCTATCAGGCACGACTAAGCATCTCCATTTCTACTGTTTGCATCAAAAAACTAGACTCTTGTGTACTTGGACTGGTTTTGCTAATTGAGTGACTTCAATCCCCATTTGGAACGCGTCCGTATCTTCCAAGTAATTTTTTTTTTCAACATTCCTCGCAGCAGAATGTGATCTTTATTGAAATAAAATCGCGGTAAAGGTATTTACTACCTAAATTTGATTCATAACTACTTGCTGTATAATCTATTTGGAATTGTGGAATTTGTTGCAGTAAGTGTATCTATGTTTTTTTGTTAAGATTTTGGCCTGTTAAAAATGTGTTAGTGAATACTAATTGAATAATAGAATAGGCCTAAGGTTGAATATAAATGTTCTTTGTAAGTATACATTTTTCTTAATATTTTCTTTTGGACAATTTTTGTGTTTTCTAGTTTCACCAGGATTTCAATTTTTCATTCGTGAGCTTTTGTGTTGCAAATCCTGAAAAAGAACGATAATGTCTGTTATTTTCAGTAAAATGCAAGCACTGGGAAATCATTTTGTTATACTTGAAAAAAGGAATTTACCATTGTGTGCGGACATAGCTGGACTTAGTACAAAAATGTGCAACAAGCATTTCGGAGCAGGGGCAGAAGGCCTTCTGATTATTGATGTCAATGAACAAAATTATCCTACCATGGATATGTATAATCCAGATGGCAGAAAATCAGCTTGTGGTAATGGTTTAGCGTGTGCAGCCTATTACATTTATTACTTTAAGCTAATCCAAAATAAAGAATTTGATATAAATTCTGAAAATGGTTTATCCCATGTTGCTATTAAAACAGAAAATGATGATACCATTATATCTGTAGATATAAACTTAGGTCACCCTCATTTCGAGAAAGAAAAAATTCCTTATATTCCTTTGAATCCTAATGTACTTCCCCCTTATTTATATGAATCAATAGAATTAGAAAACATAAGTTTTGATTTCGCCGTGACGTCCATTGGCAACCCCCATCTTGTTGTTTTTGTTTCTAAAAATCAAAAACTACCTTTAGATACACTGATAAAACAATTTGGGGAAAGTCTATCTAAGCTTTCCTGCTTTCCTGAAGAAAGCAACGTGGAAATGATTCAGGTAGTAAATAATCAGGAAATAAATGTAAGAGTCTGGGAAAGGGGTGTTGGTGTAACATTAGCTTGTGGAACAGGAGCAGCTGCTGCCACAGTTGTTTCAACATTAAGAGGCTATATAAGGGATTATGCTCAAATAAATTATAGTAAAGGATATGTTATTTCTAAGTACAAAATGGATGAAGGTGTTATCATGACTTACGCTGCTGAAAATATTAAAATTATTTATAAAGGAGAATATTTTTTTAACTAGTCACAGAATAAGGTTAAGATAAAACATTAAATTGCGAAGAAACGAAGAAAACGAGGACAATTAACAGCCAGTGAAAAAATTGAAAAATTATGCAAATATTTCGGTCAAGACCTCCGCTTGACCGTCCTAAGTGCAGAATAAAACTGATAAAAATATAAAAACCAAACCTTAATATAAAAACCCTTTCAGTTACCCTTTCACCGTTGCTAGGAAAGGGTCGTCCAATTTTAGTTTGGTGTTTTTATTTTAAGGTTCGGTTTTTATATTTTTATCAGTTTTATTCTGCACTGAGGACGGTCAAGCGGAGGTCTTGATCGAAATATTTGTATAATTTTTCAATTTTTTCACTGACTGTTAATTGTCCTTATTTTCTTCCTTTCTTCGCAATTGTTTTGTTTTATCATGATTAGCCAGTGTGGTATCAGAAATTATTTAATAAGGTTAAGCGAAAAAGCTTGTTTCATCATCTTTAATAAAAAAATAATAGAACCCCTAAACATCAGTAAAAAAATATAATTAAAAGCTTATATTTTTATTTAAACAAACTTCTTTCTCAAGTTATAATGATTACTGCTACTACAACTAACAATTCACCACAGCACCAAGCCACCTGAAGCCAACGAAGCTACGCACGGTCCTACTCCATTTAAACCTATTCAAAGCCTCCTTCTTTACACCCTCCCTGGAAGTTCCCATGCCCCTTAAATGTTACTTTATGACATTCTCCCACTTCAACGATGGACAACATGCTTTTCGTTTTAGCCCTAAACGGTTGGCCAAAAGGGAAAATCTTTGGAAATTTGTCATCCTTCATCCGAAAAGTGTGCCCTAGCCATATTAACCTTTCGCTCATTATAGCCCTGAAACTTGGGACTGAATTATAATTAAGAGCGGAGAATTAGCTATTTTTAATTTAAAAGTATCGTATTTTTAAATTTTAGCTACCGTATTTGGCAAAGGAACAGCAGTGCTTATGTGTAGTCTTAATTTATAAATATTGTTGATATATTTGTATTTTATTTTACTGTTTAAGCGTTTTTATTAGTAAAAATATAACGGTCCAAAGCCTTAAACATACTTAAAACTAACTTATACCACCAATGGTTGTGCCTTTAAAAAGAAAAGAAACACATAAAACTCATTGTTGTACAACTGGTAAATTAAGTTCTTAAATACGACATAAAACGAACCTAAATGGCTCGAGTGTCAATTTTTTTTATTTAAAACAACAAGTATTTTGAAGAGTGTCGTAAGATGTGTTAAAACATCAATAAAAACTTATATAAAATCAACATAATAGTGAAGTGGGCCTAAAAGAATTAATAAAAGTAGACTGATTGTTTAATGAATAAAGATGTCAATTCCAGAAAACGTCAGCAATGTATATACTGTCTATATTGCAATTATAGTCTTTACATATATTTTGATCAAACTAAACCACTAAGGTCCTTAGAAGCTTTAAGAGACATCATCCTTAACCCTATTAGGGGTAATTTCTGCTTGTTTTAAATGAACTTGATGATTTAGTTCAATCCATATCCATTTTAGGATTCAGATATTTTATTTACAGAAAATTTTGAGTAGCAATTCTTGAAAACAATTTTACAAATAGTGGGCTAGGTGGAAAAAAGTTATTTTTCCTATAAATTTACAATCTGCACCACTGCTGGTCTTCTACAGGGCTGAAACAATTATTAACTCCATGTATTAGATACCTTTGAGTATACATTTTTCTTAACCTATTATTTTAATATAAGAATTCTTATATATTGCAGTATGTTGTATTTGTTTTTATGCTTAAATAAATGCATATCGAATATGTACTAGGTTTGGCTAAAAGCTGGGCCAGCTGAACTCTCGTTGATTGAATGTCTTTTATGTGCGTTTTTTGTACTACTAGTCTATTTATTTGTTATCTTGAGGCTACTTTGCTCCTTAGTATAAAATACGTCACATTCTACCCTCGTATCGCTTGTTAACGCTACGTTGAAAAAGTGAATGCAGAGGTAATCTAACTACCTATAGACAATTAGCTCAAGCAATCAAGACGCACTACTGTTTTACTTCAAGTCCATTATTAGATGAGTTTAAGCTTGTCTTCACTTTCTACATTTGTTATATCGAATTTGAAATCTCTGCTAGTTATTTTTGCTCAAATCAATAACTTTTCGCTTTGCGAAAATTCAGTAGCAAAAATTGTAATTAAAGAGTATTTTGCACAATTTTTTTCCAAGCATTCAATAACATAAAGACAAGTTTCGATGACATACATGCCTACCACAACAATCAAGATTTGAAAATACAGGGGCTCAGTCTCCGGATAAAGAAAAGTAAACTACGGGCTATTTTCAACTAAAGCAGGGACCAACATTAAAACTTAAACGAAGATAAATTATTGCGCATATGAGGAGGATACCCCCTCCACCATACATCACTCTTTACGCTAACATTATTTAGAATATTCAAAAAGCTATCTTATTCTAATTTAACGAACCTTGTGTTTCACTTATTGTTGGCAAAGGATTGGGATACAAAGTCATACTTAAGTTTAAAAAGTAAAGTATTTAAAAGGGTGTATCCCCCACATCCCACTACTGAAAACTCCCCCAGGGAAAATTTGCCTCCTGAAATCGTCCGTCCCAAAATCCTCCCGAAATTGTCATTTACAACAAAGACAAATGCTATGCGTCAGTTATTGGCAAAAGGCTTTACTTTTTTGAACTGCACGTAGAAAAAATGTTTTTAACTGAAAGTAAGGAACGACACTAAAACTTAAAACGAACAGAAATTATTCCTTTTATGAAAGATGCTGTTTCGTTCTCAACACTTAGCTCTTTACACTAAAGTTTGACTCTTTGTCACAACTTCTTTTAAAAATAAATAAAAATTTACTGTAAAGAGTGAGGCATTGGGGAAGAGATATCTCCTTCTATTTACGGAGTAAAATCTGTTCGTTTTAAGTTTTAATGTTGCTTATTACTTTCAGTTAAAAAAACTTGTTTTTTTTTTAATTTCTGAACGGTTTTGAAGACATTCTTCAAAACATTTCAAGAGGTTTTTTTAGACAGTTTTCTTCAAGACGATTTTTCAAGACTTTTCAAGACATTTTAAGATGTTTCTTAAGACATTTTTCCTTAAGACATTTCAAGACGTTTTTTGAGATTTTTCTACAAGACGTTTTTCCAGACTTATCAAGACATTCTTCAAGACATTTTAGAGTCATTTTTCTTAAATAAATTTTTTTCAAGACGATTTATAAGACACTTTCTTCAAGGTGTTTCTTCAAGACGTTTAAAGACGTTTTCAAAACATTTTTCTTCAAGACGTTTGTCTTCAAGATTTCTTTGGTTCATTCGTGCAGTAATAGGGATTATTTGCCTATGTTAAGGGTGACGCATTATCACAAATATATTCCAAGACCACACTGGCTATACATGACGTATGAAACCAAGACAGAAAAGGAAATATTAAATGAAAAATAAAATCAAATACTTAGGAAAACGAGAATTTTGTCAGCCAGTACCAAAATATGAAGACGAAGAACAATCAAAATCTTTCGACAAGAAACTCCGCCAAGTCGTCCTCATTCCTGAAAAAGAAAAAACAATCAAACAAAATCTAACCTTCCGAAGTGAATCTAACAAGAGCAGAAATACACTGAATAAAATAAAAGCAGCCAGAAATAAATGAAAGAAAAATCACCAATTGGATTGAATAAGTATCTGTTGCCTGGCAATAGACTTCACTCTTCTGCAACTTCAATATTCGAGCAGGAGAATTCCCTACCCGCTTTCAAGAACGATAAGATAGATTCTATGTTTCCAACCCTTTCCATTTCATAGCACAGAAACGTCCCAATGCTATTTATTTTTTTCTATTAAGTGCACCTGTCTGTTAAATTTTGTCAATTTAATCCTTGATACTAGCAAAATTACATTTTGAATCGGCCTACGCTTCAAACAGTAGAAGCCTCATTACTTACAATTGTAATAATAAGAGAAAATCTCAATTTCACAGTATGTTTTTTCGCTAGCAAATGAAACGCGCTAACGAAGAAAAAACCTTTATTTTGTATTCAGTTTAAGATGGGTCATTAATAAACATACTTTTAATTTCTGTTTGTTGATCATGTCATGCCGAAAAATCTGGCGCCCTCAAGGTGGATTCAGTCACCATTCCCTCTCCCCACTCGAACCCATCTACACTCTTTCATAACAGGTGACTGCAAATTTAAAAAAGCTGTTATCAGAGGCAACGCTATAGCGTTGCCTACAGTAAAGGCCACATACAGCTTCAATGTTTAATTATTATTTATTAATATTATTTTTTCCCAGAGGCACTTCATATGGAAAGAGTCACCGTATAAACTTCAAAGGGGGCTTATTCGATTGGAAATCGTGAGTTCTAGTGCCCTTTCTAAGGGTCAAAAGTGATTGGAAGGCAACTGACAGTAGAATGTGACCTTATATTTCTACCGGTCCCATAGGAAGAAATTTTTACCGGTGCCCTAGGAAGGCATTTCTACCGATCCCCTAGGAAGCACTGAAACGTATGAGTTGAATGAACTTTATCAAGGCCATCCCCTAGGGCACTCTTGTGGTTGAACGACCTTTATCCAGGCCATCCTCTATTGAGGTTGAACGAACTTTAGTCGCAAAATGATATATCTCTATGGCGCTTTTAAGGAGCAATGTACTCTTAACAAACCCGGACAATTATGAAACAGAATGCATAAGGATCTAAGATGTTCGCTAAAGATTTTCAGATGATTTCAGAAATATTTGACTGGTGCACTCTTGATGTCCCTAAGGCACTCTTGTGAACTCCTACTGATTCCTCTGGTTTTGAGCGTTAGTTGCGCAATGATATAGTCCTATATAATTATTTTTTTTGGAACAATTCGATGCTAATATATTGTTCATAGAAATATATTGACAGAAACCCTCACATATCATCTTATGAACTAACAATTAAATGAAATCAGTAGTAAGCTATAAATAAGTCTGACCGTACCCACTGAAATCATGATTTATTTGCATGGTGTAGGAATCTAATGTGAGCCCTGAGATTTTATACGATGCCTTAGCCATCTGAACCAACAAATGATATTATTATTTTGTTAGAAATACATTCGAAGCAATAGGTTTCGTGCATTTGCCATGCCATTAAAATGTGTCTGTTTGTATATCAACTTATCATCCTCACATCTTTTAAAGAAAAAACAAACAAAAAAAATAACAAAAAAAATATCCCAAATATTACTCTCGTATTGATTATACACCAAATTTTGCAGTAATTTTACATTACTCTCTTTTTTTCTTTTCTTTTTTTATAGAGAAATCACATTACTCGAGAGTAATTTTACATTACTCTTGCATTGGTTCTATACCAAATTTTGCAGTAATTTTATAATTCCCTCGTATTGGTTCTAAATAAAAGTTAACAGTAATTTCATATTACTTTCCCATTGGTCTATACCAAATTTTGCAGTATTTTTATATTACTTTCACATTGGTTCTAAACCAATTTTTGCAGTATTTTTATATTACTCTCGTATTGGTTTTATGCCAAATTTTGCAGTAACTTTATATTTCTTTCACTTTGGTTCTACACGAAATTTGTCAATATGCGTCGCCTTGGACCAATAGGCAATTGTTGACTTGCTACAGCAGACCGTCAAATTTAGTATGGATACGATGATTGACCATTTCGGTAGTTTTGTCATGCACTTTAGTACAGCCATTCACACAGGCCAAGCTGCAATTCAGAGCGCAGCCGTAACAGCAGCGGTGTCACCTATTCAATAGCGAAACTCACTAATAATAGGGACATTGATAAATACCTCAACACCTTTGAGTGTGCAGCTATCCAAAACCAGTGGGAAAAATCGACGTGGGCAGTTAGACTGCATGGTATGTTGACAGGAAAAGCCGCCGAAGCTACTTCGATGCTCCCACCAAACCAAATCAGCCACTATGATAAGATCAAACGGGCAGTTCTTTGTAGTTTTGGGGTCGCATCAAAAGCCTACCGAGTTCGTTTCCGCTCCGAACAGAAAAAGGCAGATCAGTCTTTCATCAATTATGGCAGGAGGCTGGAGTGACTATATATCAAATGGTTTGAGTGGCAGGATTACAAGACAGAAACAGATCCTGAGATCCTCAGATAGAAAATAGATGATATTATCCGACAAATTGTGGGTGAACACTTTATAGGCTCTAACAAAAATGGCCAACTGCGCATACGCCTCAAAGAAATCGACAAGCCGCCTTTGGAGGGCGTATACAGATTAGCAGATGAGTACTTTTTAGTCAGAAGAGACGAAAAACTAGATTTGAAGAATTTGCCACGGAAAGAAAACAGATCTCGAGAACCTCAAAATCACGAAGAGAAGCCTAAGACGGAGAAGAAAGATGCGCAGTATACAGCTACTTTCACCTCCTCGTCATAGAAGAATTATCAAAGCTGTTATAACTGCGGGAAGAAAGGGTATAGGGCTAAGGACTGCCAAAACCCTCGAAGTCCTAGCACATTGGAAGATACAAGGGAACGTTTCTATTTTGAAGACGAAATCGAAAGACAACCTGTAACTTTCTTGGTCAACCCTCTGTATTATGCATCAGAAGTACATGCCGGATGATAGCTCCCCTTTAAAGAATATAGAAGTTTGCTGCGTCCATGGGGACTGCAAATTGTATCCTGTTAAAGACGTTCACATCCAGGTAAGAAGGAAAATAGAAGGTTTTAGTGACTGCGTACCCGTTGCTGTCTCAAACGAATTACCTTTCGACGTGATTCTGAGGACATCATTTCCTCGTTTCAATAAATGTTGCAGTCAGCAATTTGGAAAGAAAAAGCCTAATATGAGAGTTCTTTTCAGTACAAGAAAAAATAATTACTCACCCGAAGAGCTTAAACAGGATAAATTCATACCAAGCATGATTGGCCTGCCTCCAATACCAAGCATTCCTGATTCACCTTCTCCAAAGGATGGGGGAGGGAATATTTCAAAAAAAAATATTTGGACAGTAAAGGTAGATCCTGGACATACTGGAAGGCCAGACAGTCGGAAAAAGAGTCAAAAAGAGAAGCACATAGAGTGTGATTTGTGCAAGCCTGTTCCGTTGGGCGAAGCTCAGGAGATAATTCCAGATCAACTGACTGCGGCTGAGCTCCAACGACTACAGAAGACTGATAAAAGCTTGGTAGGTTCAAGCAAGCCCGCTAAGTGAAAGCTATGAGATCCTTAATGGTCTGCTGTATAGAAAGAGAACTTTGTCAGTGGGCGAGAAGGTATTTCAGCTTGTTGTACCGCAATCTTGCAGATCCTTCATCATGAAGCTGCCCAACGACTCGCCATTAAGCAGACTCACTGGTAGCCAGCGGGCTTGTGATCAGATTTTGCATCGTTTCCCGCTGGCCAGGAGCGAGATGCCCAAAAATACATTAAATGTATGAGTCGTGTCAGCTCACCGCTAGGCTGAAAGCGAAGGAGAAGGTACCCCTGATTTCCTTACACATAGTGGAAGAGCCTTTCTACCGCTCGGCTATGGACATTGTTGGGCTGTTATTACATCACAGAGTGATCATCGGTTATCACTTGTAATTTTGAAAGATCTTAAGCTGAACTGGCCAGCCATGACAAAAAACCAACAAAGAGAAAAATCTCTAAAAAAAAACAAACAAACGAGACTGTGGCCAGTGGAGAGAAAAGAAAAACAACAGAAACAAAACAACGCGGATATTTAGCCTGTATACAAACAAGGCGTCTTCAGCACGAAAGACACAAAAAAAAAACAAGATAAAACTAAAAACCAATAAAACCACCACCAAAAAAAAACAAAAATGTACAATCGGCACTGAAGATGCCTTGTTTGTATACAGGCGAAATATCCACGTTGTTTTGTTTCTTTTGTTTTTGTTTTCTCTCCACTGGCCACAGTCTCGTTTGTTTGTTTTTTTTAGAGATTTTTCTCTTTACTGGTAATTTTGGCCTATATCTCCAGATATCTGGCAGCCCAACCTCTACGGTTTGAAAGAAAGATTTCGGAGCTCCTCGAAGAATTTTTTTATAGCCAAGTTGGAGTTCCTTGCGGGATTTTGACCGACCAAGGATCGAACATTCAGTCTAAAAGTTTAAAGGAAGTGTATAAAATGCTTGGCATAAAGGTAATAAACACCTCTCCGTATCATTCGCAGACCAATGGGCTTTTGGAAAGACTAAATGGTACCTTAAGCCACTTGCTGAAGAAAATTATCAAGGACAATCTAAAAGAATGGGACCAGTACATCCTCTACATATGGTTATCACGAAACTGTTAAGTCCTCACTAGGTGTCAGCCCCTTCAAACTCCTGTATGGTAAGTGACAAAGAAGACCACTTGATATCCTCAAAGAGCAGTAAGAGGCAGCACCAACGGCTCAAAAAAAAGATAGACCTACTTCTAAACCGTTGCAAGTACGCTCTCGCATTAAAAAACTGATGAAGGAAGCTCAACAAAACTGGACAAAAGCAGCGAGCCAACAAAAGAAGTCATACGACCGTCGTACAAAGCCTTGTGAACTTCAGGTGTGAGACAAAGTCCTAGTGCCTCTGCCAGCAGGTGACCACAAGATGGAAATGCGATGGCAAGGCCCCTTTAAAGTCTTGCGGAAAATTGGCCGTCAATTACGAAATTGAGATGCCAAAGCGAGGAACAAATACAGAGTATTTCACTTTAATCATCTGTGGAGTTTCGAGGAGACTGCCAGAAATTTCAAAGACAGCCGTCGACAGCAAGCTGAACGTGTAATCATCCGTTGGTGACAGCGAAGTTTGTTCTGGTCTTTGTGAATCAGTAACTCAATTTAGTGACAAGCAAAAGGAAGAGCTGTTAAGTCTACGCGAAGATTTTCGAGGAACTTTCTTAGGGACACCGTGAAGAATTATGATTGTGAAACATCCTATTAACACTGGTAAGTCACAACCTCTGAGGTAGGTAGGTAGGTAGATACAGGTTTATTCATAAATCTGTTTCGTAGCACTTGCTAAATTACACAGATTTTTACAAAATCAAGTAAAAACAAACAAAAAAAAGAAAACAAACCATAAACAAAGGGTAAAACTATCAGCTCTTTTTATTTATTTTGGTAAAAAACGGCACGAAAGAATCTTCATGTCTTCGAGTGCGACATACTGGTGGTAACAGTTTATGTTGGGTCCGTGTCTTCATATTGATAGGGGCATCAGGGGGTAGTATGAATCTATGGTGTTTGTCGTTTTATGGTAGGTCAATTGTTCTAAGTCCTTTCTCATAGTTGATGTAGTCCCTGTCAAGAATCACTTTAACTGGGCGTTTTTGTACATTTTCCAGCATTTCAGATAAGAATGGTGAATTTTGCACTGCAGGACCCCCTACTGGACAGGCATATTCTAGGTGAGGCTGGATATAGATCACGAAGGCAGTTCTTAACTTGTCTCTAGAAAAACCAAAACGTTTCATTGTAATAATGGTTTGAAGGGCACTATATGCCTTCGATGCCACTGATTCCACATGGGTGTTGAATTTACAGTCCGATGATAATATTGCACCTAGTAATTTGGCACTGTTGGACAGGGGAAACAGAGAGTTTGGGACATCAAGATCACGCTTTAGAGGGTTAAACCGAATAACTTTTGATTTGGTTGAGTTTATGGTTAGATTAGCTTGCTCAACCTGCTTATTCAACATTTCCATCAGGTCGTGGGGGAAACAAGGGGTAACACTTGAATTTTTAGCTTCATAGTTAAGTAAAACTGAAAGGTCATCTACAAATTTATATCTTTGGTCATACTTCCTCAGCACAAAATTTATCACAGCCACAAATATTAGCCCGGGTAATCTGGTGCCTTGAGGGACACCACACGTAATTTTACGAGAAGTGGACAGAGTATCACCCTCAAATAGAGGAAACACACATTGTGTTCTATTAGACGGGAATTGAGCGATTAGCTGAACTGTTAGTCTATTCACCCCCATTAGTTTTAGGTTCATTAGAGCAATAGGGTGGGATATTAGGTCGAAAGCCTTGCGAAAATACACCATGGCAAGATCAACGATGGCATCTTTTTGGTCAAGCCATTTTACTAAAGTATCATGCAGGCGCTCTAGATAAATTGTGTTATTGCAGCCTCTGAGACCCCCGTACTGGTATTTATCAATGTTTGTGAAAATCTCATTGAGTGTTGCTTGAGCAATAAATGCCTCAAACACTTTTGCGAAGGCAAGGATGAGAGATATAGGCCTCAATTCTTCTCGAGATTTAGAATGTTTAGCTTTGGGTATAACTCTCACATATGCAGTTTTCCAAACAGAAGGAAATACTCCTTCAGCAAAACAAGAATTCAGGATGTGACAAAATGGTCTAGCGAGAAAAATGGCATATTCACGAATTAATTTTACAGGTAGTTCGCCGGGGTAGTTGTAAGAGTTGGGTTTGAGTTTGAGCAGTTCTTTGTAGACTGAGTATTCTTCAAAGGTTGGGTTCTGGCTTGGTGGGCACTGTTCAAGAATTCTATCAAGTTCATTTTTGGATAGGGCAGGGTGGGTGATACAAACTGAGCTGAAAAACATATTAACATCCTCAGCTGAGAGTTTATTTCCGTCATCTTTATAAATAAGAAGGTCGTCACTTTGAATCTTACCAGCTATCCTTTTTACAGATTTGTGCCACTACCTGGGGTCAGTAGAAAATAGAGGTTCAATCCAGTTTTTGACATAGTTGACTTTAGCTTTACGGTTTTCTTTCACTATTCTATTCCTCAGCTTTTTAGGAGCTAGACTTTCTCTATCAGAAGCTTGTGATCGTTCTCGGATAAGCTGTTTTAATGATGAGGTTAACCAGGGCTTGTCACTTTCACACTTTATACATTTTTTTTACAGGGAATCGGTCAAGGCACTCTTTATATAGGAAGTAACTGAATATATCAACTTTCTTGTGAATGTTGCTTTCACCATATATTTCATCAATTAGTTTTCAGTCAGCCACAGACTATATAAGCGTATACTGGAATCTAATAAAGGACGATAGATAATTTCTTGGCGCTTTGGCTTAGGCATTGCATGCTTGGCTTTCCATACAATAATCAAATGGTCTGCCTTGTCCAAGGGACTAAGGGTTTTTGGATCAATATAATAACTATCAAAGTTTGTGAGGATTATATCTAGGGTACTGCCCAAAATATGCGTAGGGGTTTTCATCACTTGTTTTAGGCAAAATGATGAGCTAAGCCATGATTTACTGGTCTGGTTAAAATCACCAAGAATACAAATGCCAGGGGCAGAATATTTGGCCCTGATCCAATCAAAAGAATGTTGCAGGTATGAAACGAGTTCGTTGCAGCAGCGTGAGCTCTCAGAGTAATACACTAATCCAAAAACAAGACAAGAGGTTGACCGGAGAAGCTTTACGGGTTTGCAGTAAAGCCATATCACTTCAAAGTCATTGTTTTTTAGTTCTAAATTTGAAAGCACAAAAGGCAAAGGCCATGTCACATCCCACTAAGTCAGCAGGTCACCATTGAGCAGCAAGTCAACCGCATGCCTGACTGGGGCATAATCGAAGCATCACCAACTCGATGGTGCTCTACAGCCGTCAAGGTCAAAAATCGGACGGATCGCTACGCTTCTGTCTTGACTTACGAGGGCTTAAAAAGATATCTTGTTTTGATGCGTATCCTTTACCTAGTATAGACAAACACATAGAGAAGGTTGGCAGCAAAAAAATATTTAGTATCCTAGACTTGGTTAGACGGTACTGGCAGAATGAGCTGGAGAAAAATAACCTGAAAAAGACGGCATTCCAGACATCTTCCGGGCTCCATTAGTTTCTGGTCAGACCATTCGGCCTGCATGGTGGACCCACAACCTTCCAGCACCTTAAGGATAAGGTGTTAGAGCCCTGCAAGGCATTTGTTCGTGCCTATTTGGACGATATTGTCATCTTTATTGACTCTTGGGAGGAGCACTTATTACATTTCAAAAAAACGCCAGAGTGCTTACAAAATGCAGTTTTGAAGATCCATCCAAGATCGATTAAAATGGCTCAAAATGAGGTTCGTTACCAGGGTCACCGAATTGAAAATGGGGAAATTGCCCCATTGGAAAGCAAGGCCCAAGTCGTTTAAGATTTTCCCCAACCTGTGTACAAGAAGGAAATTCACTCTTTTATTGGGATGGCAGCATATTATCAACGCATTATGAAGAATTTTGCTTATATTGATGAGCCACTCGCTTCGTTTCTGAAGAAAGGTTCTCAAAGTAAGTTGGAGCCGAACAAGTTATAGGTTGATGCATTTGAGAACCTGAAACGAGCTCTCATCAAATCCTTACTGAAATCTGGTGACGCCAGATTTCAGTAAGGATTTCATTTAACATACATACGCCTCTGACTGAGGCGTCGGTGCGGCCCTTACCCAAAGGGATGGTGAAGAGCATCCAAGTGCATTCCGTAGTAGGAAACTGGTCCTGGGTGAAAAAAGTTACTTGACCGTGGAAAAAGAAACTCTTGCTCTCAAATGGGGAATTGAAAGCTTCGAGTACTACCTGAAGGGACGCCATTTTTTCGTAGAAACGGACCACAACCCTCTTAAGTGGCTTAATATTGCTCGAAATTACAACGCTCGTTAGACTCACTGGTCATTGCCTATGCAAGAATTTCAGTTTACCATTAATAGCCGACCGTGATCCATTTATGCTAATGCTGATGCACTATCAAGGCTATTTTCAGTAATATTCTGTAGATAGTTGTTAAGGATGTCTCTACCATCCTCTTGTGGAAGGGAGGGAAGTCATGGATCGACTATTAATTAAACGTGTAGTTCATCCTTTTTCATGTGAAGTCTTTATCCATGTGTGATTGCATCAGAGAATGCCGAAATGGCTGAACTCGGACTGTAATGAAAATTCGTCTGATTCATTTTAGTTAGTAGCGATTAGTTAGTTAGAATAAAGAAAGGATTTTTCGTACTTGGACTCTTTGGATAGTTTATTGGATTAGGGAGAAATTCTTCCGCAACAGTAACAGTAAACTTATGATCAGTTTCATCAACAAGAATTACCACAAAAGCAGATAATTTTAATGTCAACATTAATGTTAAAGCTGTTTTTTGGAATTTGGATTACTATTGGCAATAGTCGCTCCTAACTTGCTGCTCAT
>JAQQPU010021463.1:0-11118 GCA_029168905.1 Artemia sp. Kazakhstan ARC1039 | reverse complement strand
CCGACTACGATTCGTTTTATGGTGCTTTCTGTTTCGTTTTAAGGTTTAATCTAAGATTAATAAGCAACCATCTAGCAAAACTGGGATCGTTCGGAAAAACGAACGCTTACATTTTCTGTAGACCGTTAAATACATGCTCTGGAACTTAAAGTCTCGTTCTCCGTGATTTGAGATCCTTTGCTATAATTTGGGTCTATACTAAACTCAAAATCTTAAAAAACAAGCCTCTAGTTTGAGAGACGTGCAAAATTGATCCATGAACTGAAAATTATTCCTTAATTGAGCTAAGTTTTTTTTATGTTCCACGTACCCTCTGGAAAAATACGAAACTCTGCCCTTAATATATGTTTTTTTTACGCTCCTCTCACTTGGATAAATATTCAGATTTCGCCACTACCACACCCGCCCCCCCCCCCCGCCCCACCTAAATGTCAAACTCGTATTTATCCATGGTCTGCCCCTAGTTTAAGTTTGAGGTGAAAATTCATCTTTATACTGTCCATTTTTGTGGTCTATAGTATCTTGAGAGCAGGTTTTAAAGAGCAGATTTGCAGATTTTAAAGAGCAGAAAGACAAAGAGAAAAACGCTTAAAAAGCAGATTTTATTTTTGTTTGCTTAAATGAACACCCTTGCAATATCCTCTTGGTGATTAGTTGTACCGAATTTTGTTTAGAGCTGCGAAGTAGGTTTGTGTTTTAATTATTGTGTTTTATACTAGCTAGTACTCACAGGTGTGTTCCTGTCGAAGTTTTTTTGCAAAGGATTGCTAAATTTTCCAGTTAATTTAGCGCTTCCTTCTTTGTGTAAAGTTATTTTGAAAGGTGACGGATTGATATTTCACTGCCAATGACATTTTCACTCGCTGCAATGACGCACATCCTTCGTCTTTTGTTGGGGGGGGGGGGGGCGCCCCGGGGTTTATGGATATTTCTGTTCCCTGACTATGACTGCTACACCATCTCATAATCTGCTTGTGTAAGTACTTGTGAACCAAGATTTGAAATTATATGCTAGAATATAGCCCGTATTCAAAAGATCTTACTCTTTGTGAATTGTTTATTTTCCACAACATAAATAAAAAAAGAATTTTCAATTCAAAGAAACAAAATCAAGGGAGAAAGCGGGGGAGGGGAGGGGGATTGGCAATAATGGTTACAAGCCTTCCGACAGGAATTTTCAAATCTACCTAGACTCTGTGTGTCATAAGACAAAGGTCTTAAAACACCCAAAGACACAAGGCCGTACCCAGAGGGTGGGGGGGGGGGGGGGGGATTGAACCCCTCCCGAAATGTTTTTTGACTCGTAAAAACGTAACAAAAATGGATATAAACGAATTTTGTATGCGTTTTTTGAGGTTTTTTGTGTACCCCTCCCCTCCCCTCCCCCCCCCCCGAAAAAAAATCTTGGAGTAAAACCCCCTCCGAAAAAATCCTGTGTACGGTCTTGCAAAGACAAATAATAAATACGTTAAACAATTAATTTGTATAAGACCAAAATATTGCCGTGCCTTAAGTGCACGGGGGGATATTTTTTCGAAGAAAAAATATTGGAGATAAACAAAAATATTAAGGAGATATAAACGATTCGCTCATGCTACCAGTTACTATGTGGTTTTTGCTATTTTTATACAACATAGGATTATTAATGAACATAGGACATCCAACATACGATGATTGAACCTAGATTGTTTAATGGATAAAAATAACCCAAAAGATAGTTTTCCTTGATTAAACCGTTTTTACAAATGCCTTTACCCCATCCCCAAGTTCTTATCATAGCATAAGCATTGGCCCCTTTCCCTGAATCACTTGAAACAGTGTGCATATGTGCTCGTATTATTAGTTTTTATTTGTGAATTTTGTAATTTTTTCATTGAATGAAATACATTTTACATTGAAATCGGTATGCAACCTCAATTGTTAGTAATTCTTTTATACTTGAAATATATATATATTAAAGTCTGATGATGTGAAGAATAGCAACCAAGTGGTGAGAAAGACAAAAATCAAACCCAACAAAAATAACGCCAATCCGTTGATATTCCCGGTGGGCCCACTAGTAGTGGGAACTACGAATCTCAAGTGCGCCTCAGCCCAAAAGTATGCCAATAACACACTTTGGAAGTTTTATTCTTTTTCACTTGTGAAAATGATTAGTAGTTGAATACAATTGGACGTTGAAAATAATTAGATTGTTGGTTATGCCAGAAACTAGTTTTGTCTCTTTTTGCTAAATTTTTTTTTTTTTTTTTTTTTTGTCCTCTCCGGCAAACGTTTTTGTGTGTAGTTCAATGCCTATAATAGCAACAGTCGAGTTATTTGTGTATCCCTTCATGTAAGTAGTAGAAATTTGAATCCTGCATTTTACCATAATCAAGAGGAGAGAGGCCTCTTCTTTTATTTCTTGTCTCATAAGTTTTCTGAGAAGAAGCCTCACATGGGATTACCGAAAGTTTCAGTCTCCTTAAATGAAGCGATGACTCAAGACTTTATGCTGTAAAGCCTAGTTAATGTAGCTTTTGGTGATTAAAAAAAAGGTGAAATGCTAGTTAATAGTGATGATATTGGTTTTACTGCACTTGTGTGTGATTTTTAGAAAACGAGTAAAACTTCTGTTTTCCTTACCTTGGGCAATTATTTGTCTACCAGATTTGTTCTGGAGGCGTTCGTGCTTTTGGCCCTTGTTTCCTCACTTTGCTTGGGCCTCCATTATGTATGTATAGAGATGTTCCGATGCAGGAAAAAAAGGTAAGATATAATACTATAATTATCAATATCTTATGTAAAATAGCCTGTTTTTTATTAATGGTTAAACAAATTTGTAGGTTTCTTGGATAGCAAATATCCAACTTGACAAGATTTTTGCTAACTTCCTCCAGTCGCTTCATTCGTTACAGTCACCAGCTCGGGCTTTCAACCCTTGCAATAGCCATGAATTTTTGGCCAGGACTCAACTCTACTGCCCTTAGATATGATCTCTTGATTCGCTCTGTTGAGGCTTGGGTTTTCTGCCGTTTTATCCTTTCACTCGGTCTTGCCTACTTATATATAGAGATTACAGGTTAAAATGTCGCAGGCGATCGAAAAAAAGGTTATTTGAAGAATTTAACCAAGTTGACCAGCAGCAGAAGACATGTCACATGTACAATTCATGCTAAGTTTTCTATTCGCCAATTTAATTTTCAAATTTTCTTAAATGGTCTACACTATATCTAGGATCATGTGATGTAAAAGCTTGTTTTTGGGATGCAACCTCAACATGGTACAGCCTACAAAGGAATAGAGTTTGCATGCTACCCACAGTCTTTCACACCACCAAATTTCCAGCCAAAAAAAGAATGAAGATTTAACAAAATGATTGGCGTTTTTTCTTCGCATGATTTTTATATATTTTCAATGTAGTTCTTTGTGAATTTGTTTTCTGATTTCTTTGGCCAGTTTCTTTTGCAGTTTTAAAATGTTCTACACTACTTTGCATTAAGATATATTTACGGTGACTCTACGCACGGTGTAAAACTTCGTCTAAGTTGTGGTCCCCCCCCCCCTCCGCCGCCTGTTGACAAATCCTATGGAATATATGTATGTATAAACATGTCATTGGGTCAGTGGATCGTTTTGGAGGGATGGAGGCTAAAATTTTGTACAGCTCTTTCTAGAGGCCGTTTTCACGAGGATACGAGTTGAACTCAAGTTCACTGCATATCCTCGTGAAAAAAAAAATGGATAAAGTCTATCTTTTGTTCAACAGAGATATGGATTTCGTAATCCAGCTGAATGTGTAGCAAAAAAACATAAATCCATCTCAACGAGACTTTAACTCATATAGAAAATTTCCAAGCAGAACTAGCCTACTAGCTGGTTTGGAAAACTCCATTTCAGTCTTGAATATGGAAATGGAGAGAGGATTTGCCTCTCTCCCTTTACCCTATATGGTTTCTGAAGGGGATGATTGCTCTCCTTTATTGCAGAAGTATTTCTAGATTACAATGAATCATCTGATGATTGAGGGACTGAAAGAATCAAATTTGTCAAGACCCCCCTGGAAAATTTGGAAATTATAGCCCGAAAATCTGTAAGTATTTCAGGCTCCTCTTTTCTGAAACCTTTTTATACCGCAGCGGGAGGGGTTGGGTTGGTATCCCCCTCATATTGGGATAATTCTATTATCTGGTTTAAAAAGACACCTAAATCAGTTCTTTCAATCTTGAAGCACTGTTTTGAAAAAGTTACACTTAACCGCTATTAATAGGAGATTTAAGGGTGCCGGGCCCCCTCGTGTATACGATTTTCAGGATTTGATATTATATATATCTTGACATTTCTATAAGACAAAAAACTTTTTATCAAAACAGTGCTAATGCACGAACGTTGACTTAGTAAAGGACCAAGTGTATCCTACGTATTTTTTTAGCCGCTTTGTATAGAAGAACTGGCTGTAGACACTTGCGAGCAACTCATTTCGTTGAAAATTGAAATATGTTCGACTGAGAGTAATTCGATATCCTACACTATTTTTGCCCCTAGGCACCCTCAAATCCCCCTTGACATTTGATCAAAATTCTCAGGTCGCCATTTTTTTTAGAATAGTTGAAAGATGCAATAAATGGGCCTGCAGAAATGACAAGATTTCTGCAGTCCCAGCAGAAAGGATCCTAAATTTGGCAGATTACCCACTATTCATAGATAGTTTTCATAGTAGAAAAAAGTTGAGGAGAAAAATAAGAATAGAGGGGAGGGTGTTAAGGGGCCTGAACATCGGCCAAAAACTGTTTGTCTGTGATCGGTTTGAAATTTTCACTGGTTAGTCATCGGGCTAATAAGACCCTAATGCACAAAAAAATTACACATGGGTCATGGCCCCCAAAATTCGTAAAATACTTCTGTTCCCGATTTTTGAAAATGTTATCCTTAATTCCTTAGCTCGAAGGAAACTCAATATACAAAAAAGAATAGACAAATAAATTATTTCTCCTTCTTCTTGTTGAATATAACGGAGGTATTGGAGCTCACTTCCGAACCCCTTTCACCTTTCTTCTTTGAATAACCATAGTTGTAATAGTTGTCACAGTAGAAACAGTAGGAGTATTAGCAGTACAATTGGGGTATTAGTAGTGCTGTATTAGTAGTAGTAGTACCAGCAGTTGCAGCACTATAAATAGCAGCATCAGTATGTACAGGTTGCCTTTTAGCCAATTGAACATCCTCCTCATGGTTCCCTGGAAGTTTCAGCATGATAAGTTAAGCTGTTCCAAAGATATTGCTGATACGCCTTTTTGACAATCTGTATGTAGTGGTAGCAGTAGTAGTAGTAGTAGCGTGCAAATTTTGCCTTTTTTGTCAATTTGTCATCACTTTCAGAAAGTTACAAATTAATACACTCAGTCATTCCTGGGTTATGCCCTTTTGACAACCCATATGGACATAACGTGTTTTGATTTAATTCAACACTGCCCTCAATAGTCTCTGAAAGGTACATCTGAATTCCCTTCGTCTCTTTGGACACTAAAGGTCACACATGCCCACCTTTCTCAATAACAGATACTATGTGTAAACAATGGGCGAATTGCATAACTTACAACCCTTAACCTGAGGGCTGTGGGGGGGGGGGACATCTCCAGAGATTTAGATACTGGACCTTCTGACTATGCTGAACAAAACTGCTATCTCAAAATTTTTATCGGATGTTTTTGGGAATTGTGGGCGTGGGATGGGGGCTGGTTGTCCTCAAATCCCTTTTGACTCTTAGAAAGGGCTCTAGAACTTTGAATTTCCAATCGAATGAGCTCCTTCCGAAGTTTCTACGACATTTCCTTCTATAAGAAGGGCCTTAGGTGAAAAAAATTGCGCTCACATCGCTGTTTACTGTTTACTTAGGCTGCGCTATTCCGAAGCCTATGATTTTGGTTTTGCAGTTTTTTTTTTTTTTTTTTTTTTTTTTTTTTTTTTTTTTTTTTTTTTTTGTTTTTTTTTTTTTTTTTTTTTTTTTTTTTTTTTTTTTTTTTTTTTTTTGTCCGAGTCTAAATATTTTTAACTTTCTAAGCCAATCGGCGAAAAAAGAAAAAATAATGAATTCTGTATCATGATTATATAAAATTTTTATTTGAAGACTGTTTTCTTATGGAGGTCTGCTAGTCTTAGTCTGTATACCCTTCAAGTTTCAAGCCAAGCAGAGAAAAATAACTTTATTTTGAGGAGTCAGGAACTGACACCAAGGTAGAATTCTGGAGGTTAAGGGGTCTGACCCTCTCCCTCCCTCCCCCCCCCCCCCAAAAAAAAGGTTTTCCAACTTGTAAAAACGTAACAAAAATGCATACAAATAAATTTTTGATGCGTTTTTTAAAGTTTTTTTTCAACCCACTCTTATTTGTCGTAATTTTTGGTTAAGTTTGACTTTATTATCCCTTTTAATTTCTATTCGTTTCAGGTTTCATTTGTTTATCCATAATAATATCTCTTATTTTGAAGTTTGACGCGATTATTCATTTAATTTCTCTTTGTTTTTGTTTCCAGTTATTCATTCGTAAAGATTTCTCTTCGTTTTTAGTTTTATTTATAACATGACTTGAGTTTATTTCTGCTCTTTTAAGGCTTTAGTATCGATCTCTATTTTTTTTTAACCTCTTTGTTGTTGAAAGCGTTTTCTTAAATTAATAGAAGTACAGAGTGGCATTCAAAATGAATAACTAACAGAAAATATCCTAAACATGGTGAGGGTGCTGGCTCGAACAACTCCCCGATTTCTACAATAAATTTTTAATCTTTTTCGCAATGCTTTGAGGGTGAAAACGCTCATTTACTTTTCTTTGCCTAAAAAAATAATTTTTTAGTTCGAATGTTTGAAAGGGTAAATTGGTATTGAAAGGTAAAGGTGAATCGGTAAAGATAAGCGGTAAAAACTTTTAATTATCAACTAGCTATAGTAGTCGCAGGTATTTGTATGGTATCCCGACCACAGCGATATCATACAAGTACCCATATAAAGAAAACAATTCTTACTTTATAATATGCAGAGTAATCATAGTTAACATATTTTGCATGCAGCCCCACAATACCTTACCCCCAACCCCTCCTGATGTGCAAATTTATAGCCCAAGTCATATATTTCCTGGTTCTAGGCGTTTACCCCTACCCTTCGGAAAATACCCCCCCCCCGTGGAAAATGAGGCTTTCCAAATTCGAGAATTTTGTTTGAGTTTTATTTTTTTTATTTCCGTAGGGTGGAGGTATTTTGGTACTTGTGTATTATGCGCCACTCGCTCAAGTTTACGTTGTGTAAAATTCGAGAACACACCAGTTTTTATGTTAGCTTCTTCGTTGCTTTAGAAATAAATTTGGGCTATAGATTTGCATATTGGGGGGGGGGAGTAAAGTATAGCGGGTCTTCATGCAAAATGTGTTTGGTACACGTATTCTGCATATTAGATAGATAGATAGAGAAGTGTATTTTAAAGCCAAATATACGGCCATGAACATAGTAAAATAACATAAATGAAAGGCACAAAAAACAAACTTTGATCAGCGATCATCATTAAACACTTAAATGAAACAATACATTAACCTAATAATAGTACTTAATGCTTGGAAAAACCGGTCATTGAAAATAAGCACTTAACATTTGGAACAAACACTTAAATGAAACATTACATTTACTTTATACTTTTTTTTTTATTTTTATTTTTTTTTTTTATTTTTTTTTTTTTTAGTTAACACAATTTCCAGATACCTCGCTATTATTCTGTAATTTTTTAGTGGCCATACCTAGAAAGAATTGTTTTCTGACTTCAAACCGTCCAAATACTTTACCACCCCCCCCCCCTTATGTGCACATATATACCCTAAATTATAGATTTCCCATATATTCTGTCACTTCTCTTTGTGTTGTCTCACGCTAAGCTGGAAAAAAAACTAACGAAGAAACAGGTTTGTTCTCGAGTTTTACGCAATGTAAACTTGAGTGAGTAGTGCATAATACACAAGCACCAAAATTCCTTCCCCCCACGGAAATAAAAACAATAAAACTCAAATAAAATTCTCAAATTTGGAAAGCCTTATTTTCTAAGGGCGGGTATTTTTTGGGGTGGGCTGGGGATAAACGCCGGCCACCATATTTCCTATCTATTCTCCCAATGCGTCTCAATTGTTTCAACCCGTGCACCTGTAAATTGAATCAACTGTGACGAAAAAAACTGGAAAAACCAGTTACTGGTGACAGAATGCATTGAAAATATATGTATTCACACATTAGGGGGGGGGGGGGAAAGTAAAGTATAGCGAGGCTATATGGAAAATATGTTAACTATGCTTATTCTACATATTATAAAATAAGAATTGTTTTCTTAACATTGGTATTTGCTGTGGTTGGGATATCATACAAGTACCTGGTTGCATTTTAAAATACTTCCAGAAAGCGCTTGTTACACTTGGGTAAGTGTAAGGAATGAAGAGGAAAGGGGACGACAGCCCTCTTACATAAATTTGAATTTTTTTTTTTCGTTCGTTTCAAGCTTTAACATCACTCTCTACTATGTTAATTGAAAAAAAATTGCCGTTTCTTATAAAAAAAGACCTAAAATAAATACAAATACTAAATACATTCAAATATTCTAAATAAATACATAAACAAACATAAAAATATACAAATAAATATAAATACTTATAACTTTATCCGCATATTGTAGCATTGTAACAAACATGGTTTTTTTGCAAAATGATATTTTTTATAAACCATGTTTTTAAGACCTTATACTTAAAACAGTAACAACATACACGTATGTATTATATACGTATTAGGATCTCTATTTTTATTGCAATTCAACATTAATAACTTTATGTGGGCAGCTAAGATAAATAAAATGCTCTTGGAAATAATAAATATAATTTAATAAAAAAAATTGTATTTATGTTTGAATTTATGACCACCTACTCAGTGTCACGATTACCAGTAATAACACAGTAGAAGAGAATATAGGTGGTTGTTAATGTTCATTTAGTGTCATGTCTTTAAAACCTCCTTATATTCCTTTAACTCTAAAATGTAGTTTTGAGATTTTCTTGCGGTGTTAATTACTGCAATTAACCAAATTACGAATTGCTGTCCTTTAACAAAGAAAAATCTTAAAAGTTCAACCTAAGTTGAACTTAAAAGTAAAAAGGCTTTTCGAAGGTGGTTTATCGAAAGATCTTTGGTGAATCTTGGAATTTGTGTTTTGGCTAATCTTTAATGTACAAGTAGGTTAAACCTGGGAATGTTACCGTGAGTCCAGTTGTTACTGTTAGTATCCGAAATTGGTGAATGTTGACATTCACCGGTTAATGTCCTAAATGCCTTTTTTCTCCTTGGATTTAATCGGCGTTGCCAGTCAACTTTATCAGTTTTATGCAAGTTCTGATGGTGAATGGTTAGGTTAGGTTGGGTTAGATTTGGTTAAGTTAGGTTAGGTTTTTAATCCGTTTCTGAGATTTATAACCTAATTTAACATAACCCAACCTAACTTTAACTTTTACCATTAAAGTTCGCATAAGACTAAAAAGGCTGATTCGTAAAGCTAATTTAATCAGAGCAGAGAAAAAAGAATTTCGGACATTCACCGCTGAATGTCGACATTAACGAGATTTCGGACATTCACAGTAATATAGACACAGCAGCTATGAGTACTACAATACGTAGTAACAATGAAAAATACATGGGTCATATTGTTTTACACAGACAATAAAGTTGTTGTAAAATTGTTATTCTTGCACGGGTTCTGATTAGTTTTCTTTTCTACACTTAGCTTACATACTTATATTATTTGGGCTTTAGTTGAAGCAACTGACATTCGGTAAACCGTGGAAAAATATAGGCCCGTTCAGTGTTGCCAACGCTTTGAAATAAACTGTACCAGTTTTCGGATTAAAATTGTACGACATGAAAGTAATTTGTACCATCGGAACAATGGGTTAAAAATTTGCAATAACAATAAGATAATTTTCAGTAATTTACAACTTGGAACTGATATTTGAGTAAAAAAGGAGCAAGTTAAACCTAAATATACCGGGAAATCTTATTGTACCAAAAAATTTCCAACTGTACTGAACTGTGCCAGGACCTCTAAATTATACAAAAAAACGGTACAATTGTACAGTGTTGGCAACGCTGGACCCGTTGGAATGTCAATTTTTCCATAGCCACAAGTGAAAACAAAAGAACCGTTTAATAACATTTGATAAATGCAACCTAGTACTAAGAAAAGGGAAAAATCATTAGTAGAAAAGTGTTGTGATCTGTGAGCACTTCACTGTACGCGGTTTCTATACATGAGAACACATAGAAGACTATCCCAAAGTCATTCACTACTTCGAACAGTTCGTTCTAATAGTAACCGAAACTCTAAAAAAAAGTTAAAGAAAACATATGGTGATTTTAAATGTGTAATATTCACCAAGTTTAAACCTACCCGCCAAAAATTATGATCCTGAGAAAAATTTCCGAGAAAGGGGTGAAACCAAGTTTAAAGTTTTTGAGAAAGCGGTGAAACACCCGCAAAACAGTGAGTGATCTTGTTTCAACCTCTTATCTATAAAGAAGGTGAGATGTTGTCTTTTCTCAATGCGTATGATCATGAATGGCTTTTGTTTTGTTTCCAGAGATGACCGCATCGAGCCAAAGGTCATAGAACATCGGGAGAAACCTCATACGAATACAAAAATTAAAAGTTCAAGTATTCTTTTGAAGTAGCCAAAAAAAATCCTGCCACAGTAAAGTGGAGTTTTCTTTTCAATTTTGGGGCACAAAACGACAGTTGTGCCCCAAAGACGGAGAAAAAGCTATTGATGGAAAATTTCAAAGATAACCAATTGACTTAAAACTATCAAATGTTTGAAGTCTCATTTAATTAAGCTGATTCATTTGAGCCTTAATAAAATTAATCTTAAAAATAAAGTTTTTCTTATAGAAGTAAAGAGCGAAGTTGAAACTTAGAACGATCAAAAACTATTGCTTCACAGTCTGTCTAACATATATCAGTAAACTAGTACAAATAAACCAACTAATTGCATTTCTCTATTTTTGTAGGATTATAGAAAACTAGCCCTTTACTGAAAATGGGGATAGGATGCTGATTTTTTCGCAGAAGTCGC
>JAQQPU010021462.1:0-12110 GCA_029168905.1 Artemia sp. Kazakhstan ARC1039 | reverse complement strand
TGATGGGCGTGGGGGGGGGGCTAGTTGCCCTCCAATCACTTTCGACTATTAAAAAGGGAACTATCCATTTGAATTTCCAATGTAATGAGCCTTTTTTGAAGCTCTACGACAACACCTTCTATAAAAAACCTTATATGCCCCCAGGGCATAACTTCAAACCCTTGCCCTGAGGGTTTTGGGGGAGTGTCCTCCTCAAAAATATATTTTCTATTCGGAAATTAACTACGCTGAACAAAATGGCTATCTCAAAATTTTGATTGGATGTGTTTGGGGGAATAATGGGCATAGAGGGGGGGGCTAGTTGCCCTCCAATCAGTTTCTACTATTAAAAAGGGCACTAGCCCTATGAATTTCTAATCGAATGAGCCTTTTTTGAAGTTTCTACGATAACACCTTCTATAAAAACCTTATATGCCCCCAGGGCATAACTTAAAACCCTTGCCCTGAGGGTTATGGGGGATTGTCCTCCTCAAAAACATATTTTCTATCTGAAAATCAGCTACGCTGAGCAAAATGGCTATCCAAAAATTTTGATTGGATGTGTTTGGGGGAATGATGGGCGTGGGGGGTTAGTTGCCCTCCAATCACTTTCGACTATTAAAAAGGGCACTATCCCTTTGAATTTCCAATCGAATGAGCCTTTTTTGAAGTTTCTACGACAACGCCTCCTATAAAAACCTTATATGCCCCCAGGGCATAACTTAAAACCCTTGTTAAGGTTGTGGAGAAGTTTCCTTCTCAAAAGCATATTTTCGATCTGGAAATCAAATACGCTGAACAAAATGGCTATTTCAAAATTTTGATTCGATGTGTTTGGGGAAATGATTGGCGTGCGGGGGGGGGGCTAATTACACTCCAATCACTTTCGACTATTAAAAAGGGCCCTAGCCCTTTAATTTCCAATCGAATGAGCCTGTTTTGAAGTTTCTACTACAACACCTTCTATAAAATCCTTATATGCCCCCAGGGTATAACTTAAAACCCTTGGCCTGTGGGTTGTGGGGGAGTGTCCTCCTCAAAAATATTTTTTCTATCGGGAAATCAACTACGCTGAACCAAATGTCTATCTCGGAATTTTGATTGGATGTGTTCGGGGGAATGATCGGTGTGGGGTTTATTTGCCCTCCAATCACTTTCGACTATTAAAAAGGGCACTAGAACTCTCGATTTCCAATCGAAAGAGTCCCCTTTGAAGTTTCTCTGACGACCTCTTCCATATGAAGTGCCTTGGGGAAAAAAATAATAATAATAAAACATTGGAGCCGTATGGCCTTTATTATAGGCAACGCTACAGCGTTGCCTCTGATACTACCAAGGTAAGTGAAGCTGCCCACCTGATCAATCTTTTCATTACCCAACGTCACCTTTTCATCTTCACTTATTCCTAGCCTTAGTAACTTAGTCCTCTTAACATTAATTTTCAAACCTATTCTAGCACCCTGAACTCACAAAATCTCTAAAAGTTCATTTATTTTGCTCACACTTTAATCTAGGATGTTTAAATAATCAGCATAATCTAAGTCCAGGAGAATTTTCCCCATTTGATTCCGTGTTCTCCCATTGCCTTTCCTGTGCTCCTTAAGACATAGTCCATCCAAATAATCCATACAAAGGGGAATAGAACACAACCCTGCTTAACTCCTGATTTAATATAAAACCAGCTGCCAACCTCATTTCCAACCTTAACCGCAGCAGTGTTATCCTCGTACATAGCACTAATCACTTTAATGTATTTGTCTGGTATACCATAAAAGAATAAAGCCTTTACTAAAGCACTTCTATCAATATAATCGAACGCTTTCTCATAATCTATAAAACTGAGGACCGAAGATGTTTGACAAATCAGGCACTTCTCAATTATTTACCCAAGAGTGAAAATTTGGTCGACACATCCTGTCTCTTTTTTAAAACCCCACTGTTCTTCTCTTAAAACTTTGTCTATGGCATCTTTCAGTCTAAAAAGTATCATATTACTAAGTAATTTGCTACCTATAGAAACCAGACTAAGGCCTCAATAATTACCACACTCACTTTTATCACCTTTCTTATAAAGTAGCTTAGTTAATGTCAGCGCCACCATATTTAAGAAACTCATTTACCACCCTATCTGCACCTGGAGCAACCGTTTATAATTCTTGATTTTTTCACTTTTTAATAATATCTCATATTGTGGTTTGTGGTTAGAAAGGGAATTACAGAGTCATAAGGGATTGCTATAACTATTAAGTCATTTACAATAGACACTGCCCATGATTTTTGCTGTTTGTTTAAGTATGCATTCTATCTGGATCCCTTCCAAAACTTAGGGTGTCTTCTGGAAATCAATAATTTAATGGTTATTACAAAACTAATGGTCATTATTGACGGTCAGTAAAAATATTATGTTTTAATATCCGGATTGCAGCGGTAGCTAGCAACTTAGTAAGAGAAGCATAATATAGATTAATGTCTTGGTAATGTTAAGCAAAACTAATCAAAATTAATGTTGTAAGATGAACGGGATTGGATAGGGAAGTCATAAAATCCTGCCGTGGGCATTGTTAGACTATACTGGTCTTTTTGTCGATGGGTGTGGATTTCAAAACTACTATATTGTTTTATATTAGATTTAAACTAATGTAAGAATATTCTAGAAATGTCTTAGCATAGTTAACATATATTTCATGTAGCTAATTCCAATAGTTAATTTCAATTTCAATAGTCATAATACATGCTTTACATTTCGCTAAAATTAAGCAACTAAACAAAACTTCACATTTCGCTAAAACATATCAAACTAAAATAGACATGACATAAAAGATGGGAGAGATAAAAAACAAAAAAAAATTATAAATTTCTAGGCAAACAATTGTTCTATACATATATTTGATAAACATTATGAAAAACTAAAACAGTACCGACTCCGTACTATGGAATGATTTCATTTTGTTCAAGTGTTATTTTTGCTCCTTAGTTATTCGAAATAACTTATTCTATTCGTTGTTCGAAATCATAATATATTGAAATAACGTTATAAATAACTTATAACGAAATAAGTTATTCGAAATAGCTTTTCTTATATAAAATTTCTGATCGTTATTCAGATCATGTCAGAAAATTGCCCTCAATAGTCCCAAGCACAATCACACTGAACAATCTACCCCATGAAAAATTCTTCCCTTTAAAAATTTCTTTTGGTAAAAGGAAATACCCTATTAAACACCCCCTCCAAAGGCCCAGAGTACCCATACTGAAGGCATACATCCAGAATATTTCCTGAAAACCAGTAGGATTCGACTTCAATTTCTACCATCAACAACCTCATGGCTATGACTGTTGTGAGGGTGTGTCTGTTGCTGAGACTCTCATCTTCCTTTATCTGAACAAAGGAAGATGAGAGATTAATTTAAACCTCCTCGCCCCCCCCCCGTCATTCTGACAAATATACTCCTCTTTTTACTTAAGGCTTATGGAAGAACAGACAATTTAGGGATAGAAACACATTTTTTTTTATCCGTATGGCAACTCCCCCCTGAATCTAAATAATGACCCATTGTCCTTCCTTCTTAATAGCTGATACGCGATCATATGCGCTGAGCATTAGCCTGTCGCTAAAACGAAGTGGGCTCAATGTATTTGTTTTTCACCAAGGCACTTTGTGTCGAAGTAGTTATCGTAAAAACTTCCGAGGGAGCTCATTCGATAGGAATGTGAAATTTTTCCAATCTCTTTCGACTTTTAAAAAGAGCACTAGCACACATTTCAATTTCCAATCGAATGAGCCCGTACGTATTGTGGCAGCAACTCAAAGATATTATAAGTCATTTTGTATTGAAAGTCTTCATGAGATTTTGTCTGTTTAGGGATATAGTAGTTAGTTGTATTAATTACTTTACTAATGTGACCCAGATTAAATTGCCTTTTGACTGTTTTCAAACGCTGCCGTCTAGTAGTACCTGTCTTTGAAGCAAAACTAATGCATGAATAATTTTATGTATTGTAAGGAAAATTAATAGGAAAACTTTCTTGAAAAAAAATCAAATTATTAAGAAAAGTAGATTATAAAGGCCTTACTTCCTAATAGGAAAAATATGTTTTGCAATGCGTAGCTCCTTTTGAGATAACTTTTTTTTTTAATCTCTAATCATTTTGATCTACTGGTATTAAACCAAATTGGTGAAAACTCAAACTACTACCGAAATTAATGGTTTTTCTATAAGCTTAGAAGAGGACAAAATTCACTAATATTAATCAAACGTCCCAAAAGGGCAAAACAATCTCCTCTTCAAACTCTAGAGTTAGGTTAAGTTTTCTATCAACGGTATTTAAATGTTTAAAAATAAACATTATGATTAATCAAAAGAATCCACCAAAAGAGGACTCAGTACAGCAATTCATCATAAAATCATTGTTCAGATTTATTCAAAAATCAAGCTGCAATTGATCAAAATGCTGCCGTAATTTATTCTTCCATAGAGCTTGACATTTTAAAAAGGTTTAAAAGGACTTCAGTAAAACTAAACTCGATGCTTGGATTAGCAGGTTTGGCTTGTAAGAATAAGATCCTTATATCAGGCAGTTGGCAGCAACAGACTGTAAGTAAAGAGTGATTCTAGTCAGTACAAAGTGAAAATATAAGGTACAAAGTTTCGATCGCGGAATTTACAACAACAAATCTATGAGTTATATTTTTTCTAAATATACAAAAATGCTAATTTTAAAGTTGCTCAGCACTGCTAATAGAACAGGGAAAATCGCATAACCTCAGAAATAGGAACTTAGCTCCCACAAGAACGGGTCGTAATCTCCATGAATATTATGCAATAAAAATGAAATTGATGAGCTAGTTATTTTTGGAAGTAGAATCACAAGGGTTAAGACATATAAATATTTGAGAATTATTCTTGACGAGTTTTGCGGGTAAAACTAGCCCATAATCTAAGTCGTTTATACAGAATAAAATATACTTCTCATTTCCCTGTTATAAAAATTCTTTTTGTAAGGATATTTGACGTGGTAGCAACTTGAAAGTTTTGGTACCCAAGATATTTAAAGGTCTCTACAATCGTTTAAGCCTGTTTCTAATATCAGTGCTAAAAAAAATCAATCAGTAATTTATATAATACAGTACATTCGACGGATATTGATGAGACGACATTGAATAAAATAGCATAATTTTTTTTTTGTGCAATACGTTTAGCCCCTCCTCTCCCCAAGACCCAGAAATGTAAAGCCATAATAATAACACTTTCTGTGTGTCACAAATTTTCAATGGTTGCTCTAATCGAGAAATTTTTTTTCCATCACTTCGAACCTAGTTGAAAAAATTGTCAGGACTGAAATTCGATTTTATTGGATTGCTTAGGGCACTAGAATTAACAATATGCTATCCCAATGTTAGGTCAATCTGGGTCCCGTAATGACTAAGCTCCTACCCCAATTTTAGATCTCAAAGAGTACTAGCCTGAATATCAAAGGCTGATAATATTTATAGCGTTCATATTCGTTTTATCTTTTTTTCGGATGTTTGAATTAATAAGAAGTTATGTGATACTTTTTCTCATAGCCTGCATAATAAACCCATACCTTTCTTGTGTTTCAAGGTGCGTTATTGCATGACAATTGGGTCATAATGCGTCACTTCTCTTTTCTAAACAGTAGAAGTATTTTTGTTTGGAACCTTAGACATTAACATCGAGTGAGTTGCAGAAGGTAAGTACCGTTTATAGTAACTAATGATTCCTTATTATTTTCGTTCTAAATATGAATAAAGCAAATTTAAACCCCATCTCATTATTATAAGCTCGGAAGGGGTTAGGATATAGGTCCCTATTACAGCGAATGAGCACACGCGTGAACAATTAGAAACAAGCTTTCCAGGAATGGGGATTACTTTGAAAAAGAGTTAAATTATCACCCCCCCCCCCAAATTCTTAGAAATAAATTTTCATTTGCATTCTATTGAAACTCACTAGAGTGTTTAAATATATGCGATTAATGCCTGAAATCCTCATTTAGCTATGAATTTTCTAAACGCTTATATGGATGGGATAAAAACTTCCTGAGCTGATTCTCCCCAGAAGATTACTCTTTGGAAAGTTCCCCACCCTGCGGATAATTTATGCTGAAAAGCTCCCCCAGATGGCAATATCCTCCTGCAGAAAATCTTTCCTCCCATATAATCCCCCAGGAACAATTCTTTCTGGCAAATCCACACCCTATCCCCCTTGCAGGCAATTTCCTCCATGAAATCCCCCACTTCCCACACATAATAGCCCCCCTCCCCGAAAAAAAAAATCTTCCACATGTAAAAATGTAATGAAAAGGTAAAGCATGGAACGTTACTTGTCATACCAAGGGAAAGTATGCCAAATAAAAAGAACGAAAAAAAAGAAAATACTTTGTAATATTCTACCTATATTTGAGAATATAGGTATGCTGGAACGTGTATTTAAGATAATATAAGATAGAGGTTAAAGAAATTGATATAGAAATATGAAATTAGAGGCAAGTACGCGAGGGGTGTTCTAAGACAGAAGTGCACAGAGATACAGACTACAACTAAGATGTACGAATAATTACTTCCCATGGACGTCGTCTGGCTTTAATTTCTATGGTACGTGACACCCCTTAACCTTTTGGGATCGAGAGTATATCGACTAGGCTTATATTTGAAGGTTTTCCCTACTTTTATAGGGCAGTTTTTCTAAAATTAACTTAAATAACATGGAGTCAAGGTTGAAGTTAAAACCAGGCAAATGTAAATTTGACAGAACTCCTTATCAGAACTCCTGTCAATTTAAAATGGACAGAGCTCCTTATGTTTTTTTTTTTTCAAATAAACACACAAACCATTTTCTTTAACCTTTATTTTACTATTCGACAACTCTATCTCCAACACCCAAAAACACAAAAAGTAGAATAAAAGAAAAAAAAACATGAACGCCATTACTATACTAAATTCTAACTGCCTATATTTGGAATATAGGTAGAGCACTCAAAAATCTCTTCTCTTCTTCATCCATTTTTGGTCTTTCTTTCCTTTTGAATGCTCAATTTTAGAAGTGGAGAAAATTTTCTGGGAATGTTATCCGCGGGAGGAAGGGGGCATTGAGAGTACTTTTTCAGAGGAAATTGACATAACACCTTAAAAAGTTTTTAAACTAAATTGACCAATAAAAGTTTGTTTTTGTCGAGAAAATTGTTATATTCTCAGAAACGCAAATAAAATCTTGCTTTTTGTTTTGTTTTCATTATAAGAAAAACTAGTATGTCTCGTAGGTACAATCAGATGTATATATCAAAGTCCTCAGTGTTACTAACATGCCATCTTTGCTCTCCACCGTCTCTATCCTCTAAATCAATTACTGCTAGAAAGGGTGGAAGGGGGAGAAAAAGTACTACGTGAATTTCTTTAAGGCAAGCATCAGCGGCGGATACAGGGGGGCGGGGGGCACCCCCCTCCCAGTGCAGTCTAAAGTGGTATAATTTACTTAATTAGCCCAAGTTTGTGTTAATTAAACTTACTCCTAACGCAAGTTTATAGCATCAACCTATTTTGCGCCCCCCCCCCTAAATAAAATCCTGGATCCACCCCTGGCTAGCATAAGGGTATTAAACACTAGTGGATGAAATGTATAACCGATAGATCATTTAAAAAATTTTATTTAATTTTCTGTTATAACAAAGGAACTTTTCCTGGGGCACTTGGAAGACCCTTTATATAATTGCTAGGCTATGAGGAATTAAGTGTTACTAGATTCTTAGAGCTCACTACAGCAATGACATAAGGCTAAACAGTAAACTGAGTAAAATAGGCATAAGAAAAACTTCGCGATCCCATTAATATTTCTCAACTTAGTCTTAAAATTATCCCCCAAATTGCCGAATCTTTAATGCGAGCATTAAATAAAAAAACAAGTTTTTTTTAAACTAAAAGTAAGGAGCAAGATTAAAACTTAAAACGAACAGAAATTATTCTGTATATGGAAGGGGCTGCTCCCTCCTCAACAACTTGCTCTTTACGCTAAAGTTTGACTCTTTCTCAGAACTCTATTTGTTAAAATAATAAAAAACTTTAGCGTGAAGAGCAAGGCGTTGAGGAGGGGACAGCCCCTTCCATATCCCGTTTTCCGTTCCAATCAGATTTCCCGTTTTAACAGTAAAATTGGTAACCACCCCTGGCATAGTTTACTCAAGTAGTAGTCAAGTGTAGAAATGTTTCGTATTTTTTGTCAGTTTAGTGTTTTTCTTCTTTGTATCCGTTGAAGTATTATTTGTCCCTTTTTTTTATCTTTATTGTACTCTGTCTTGTGTTTTTGTAACGACGGGTTATAAATAAATAATAATAATAATAAATATACGGAATAATTTCTGCTCGTTTTAAGTTTTAATGTCGCTCCATACTTTCAGTTAAAAACACCTGTTTGTTTTATTTAATTTCTGAACGTTTTTTTATGCTGGGAAATCCAGTGGGAACATTTTATTAGAAATGTCCCTTCCTCCATGACAATATCCTCCATGGAATGATACTCCCACGTAGCCTCCTCCTCTGATCCCCCTCCTCAACAGAAGTAATCCCTCCTGAAAACGTATGTATACTTCCAAGTAACAAATACTATATGTAAACATTGGGCAAACTTGGAGCCCTTCCTCCGGGGACTGTGGGGATTAATTCATCCTCAAAGACACATTTATTAGGTCTTTGACTATGTTGAACAAAATGGCTATCTCAAAATTTTGATCGGGTGACTTTGGAAAAAAAAATGAGCGAGGGAGGGGGCCTAGTCGCCCTCCAATTTTTTTGGTCACTTGAAAAGGGCACTAGAAGTTTTAATTTCCGTTCGAATGATTCCTCTCACCATATTTTATGACGACTGGATCGATACGATCACCCCTGGGGAAAAAAAAAACAACAAAAAAACAACTAAACATGCATCCGTGTTCTTTCTTCTGGCAAAAAATTCAAAATTCGATATTTTTGCACGTATGAGCTTGAAACCTCGACAGTAGGGTTCTATGATACGCTGAATATGATGGTTTGATTTTCCATTAAGATTTTATTTCTTTGTAGCGGGAGTTTCCCCCTTTTTTCGAAAATAAGTCAAATTTTTTCAGGCTCTTAACTTTTGATGGTAAGATTAAACTTGATAAAACTTTAATATTTGAAATCAGCAGAAAAATCTGATTCTTTTGATGTGTCTACTGGTATAAAAATTCCGTTTTTTCAAGTTTTGGTTACTATTGAGCCGGGTCGCTCCTTACTTACAGTTCGTTACCACGAACTGTTTGATTCAGCAAAAAAGCAGGAACAATTTTTGGGGGAAGGAGTATAAATGAAAAAAAAAACATGAATATTAAGTTCCTTGAAACTCGGAAAAATTTAAGATTTCGAGGGAGCCCAGGCCTCGAGCCTTCTTCTCCCCTTTCTACACATCACCAGCAACAGCTGACAATTTTCTTATGCAATTAATGTTGAAGCTTATCAGTTCTTATTGCAGCTCTTATACAGCAGTTGGCTTGTAAAATTGCAGCTGGTCTGAAAAAGCAGTTGGTTTGGTTTTCAAAAGCATATTTCTTTTTTTTATTAAAGATCATTCACTTCTATAGAATTTGGTTTATTTTTCAAGAAAGCATCCAACATTTAATGAAAAAAAAATCGAAAAATTTAGGATTTCAAGGGAACCCAGGCCCCGAATCCCCTTTCCCCCACACGCATATCTCCGGCAAGCACTGACACATATTTTCAACTCTTATTAAAGCTCTTAAATATCAGTAGGTTTGTAAAATTGCAATTTTTTAGTTTGCGATCGCACCCTTCTAAGACCTTTTTATTTATTATTATTCGAGAAACTTTTAATGCAAAAATAGAAGCGAAAATGTTGAATAATTTGCATACAAATTTCCAGCATATTCATTAAAAACAAAACTTTGGGTTCGCATATTTTTGTTCAAGGCCAAAAATTTTATTTCTTTTCTCGGTGCATAAGTCCAAAACCTTCCTAACCAAACACTCAAAGGAGATTGTGAGTAATTAAACATGAAATTTTACTATAAAAGAAACTTTTAAAACCTCCCCGTCTCCTCACTCTATTGTGGAGCTTACTTATCACTTGGCACTTGTGATGATTGCTTTTTCTCACTAGGTGTGTATCTATGTTTCATTAAGCTACTGAAAGAAAGAAGCGGTCCTGGTACGCAATTGTCTTTTCCCAGGTTTTTATAAGAAACGGAAATGCAGGAAGGAAAAGAGACTCAGTCTCATTCAATCATCTTCACTGGTTAAATATGTGGCTGGAAACTTTTCGGATTTCAAACTTGTTTGGTTTTAAGAAAAAACAGCCACTTGATCGTGAGTTTGATAAAGGTGTCTCTGTCCATCTAATTTCATTTGTTTTTGTTTTATCTTGACAATGGGTCAATTAGAAGGAAGACTGGATCCCTGTGTCTCCCTTGGTGTATTGCCCCCTAGATTTTGAAGAACACATTTTTAGGAGTATTTTCATGGAAAAATGTCTTTTCTTGGTAGCTTCACCGACAAAACTGAAAAACAACCCCACAAATTTGCTCTTCCCTAGATACTGAAAAACAAACTTTGCCTCCTGCCCCTGCATTTTTATGGGTCGCCACAAATACATCCTGGTAAAAAAAAAAAAAATATTTACAATTTTTTTAACATCAAAAGGATTCCAAGCTATTTAGGTCAGGGGAGAATACAGAATTTCTGTTTTGGGAGGAGGAGCACCACCAAAACCTGGGGGTATTTCCGACCCTCGAATCCTGTTATTAAGGGTAACTTTTAACCTTTCTAGGGGAAGCATGTCTCTCTTTGCTCCCCCCTGATTTAAAACACCATTAATTCCCATAAAGCCTCGACGACTCGAGTAGAGTTGGGCCTTCGGTACCTGATATTTTGATTCTTCTGAGCACTGAAATTAACAACTAGTAGCCCAGTTCTTAGATACTTCTATTTTTTTGGGTGCAGGAAACAACCAGCCGCTGTCAAAAATTTATTTCCAAAGAGGCCTAAAACGGGTAACGGTCTTACCGGTAGAAGATGGGAGTTTAGGAGGAAGGTATGAACCCTCAAAGGTAGCATACAATGTACAAAAGTTCATGACCAAATGTCATAGATTGCAATGAAAGGTCCTTGATAAATCTAGAGGAGGATCTAACCCGTCAGGGTGATATTTAACTTGTATAAATGACGAAAGGGTGACATTTTTATGGATACAAAAAATCATATGGCACATGTATGGTCATTTGAAACCACCATCTTTACTTGGATTTGTTACCCCCCCCCCCTCCCCCCTTTAGATCTAGGGCTGACCTTACAAAAGTAAAAACTGGTATCAGGTAATGGGTATAAGGCAAATCGGTTGCTGCTAAAATGATTCAATAGTGACACTTGAGTAGGGAAGAACCCCTTACAAAAGGATGGGCTATACCACATCCAATCCTTTAAGTGACGGCACATTTCCAAAGACGAGCCACCTATAAGCCCAAATATCCCCTACCTCAATGTGCCTCAATATTAGAGTCTATGTTATTTGCTCAGTCCTATCATAGTAGTGAAGGCCGTCTTTCATCATGTACCTGAAATTGACAGAAAGATTGAAACATATATTTATTCGGTACTGATGCATTATGCGGGCATCGCTATATACTGAATCAAAGAAATCAGTCATGAAACCCGTCAAACTGCTATTTCATTAGCAGACAACAGGTGATTTGCTAGATAAATTGATGGCAAAGCGTGGTTTCTCAATATTCAAACGATTGTTTTTTGGGGTTTAGGAGAGAGAAAGGTACCTAGGTTAGGTTAGGTTACGTGGTTACGTTTTTAATATATGCTATGCTTTACCCCCTCCCCTCCCTAATGTGTAAATATAGGCCAAATTTGTTTCTGAACTATATATTAGCATTATTAGCATTAGCATTTCGAGTGGTAAACACCGATCCCTACTACCCCCAACCGCCACAGTCAACAGAAACACAAGCCACATGAATAAGCTCGAACCAGTACGCTGCAGGACAAATCGTTTCAGCAATTCATTTGCTCCTTTTTTTGCTAGTGTTATCAATCGTACTTAGTGTTAATATATATATATATATATATATATATATATATA
>JAQQPU010021460.1:0-14694 GCA_029168905.1 Artemia sp. Kazakhstan ARC1039 | reverse complement strand
CCAAAAATAGACTTAAGTTTCACATTTGAACCAGCGAATTGTATTTTCCATAATTTTCTTACAAAAAACTAGAGTTTACGGTTAAAAACCCTTATTAGCACAGATTTTACAGAAATAGTTTATTTTTCGATCCAACACTGGACTTAAGTTTCAAATTTGAACCAGAGAATTGTATTTTCCATAATTTTCTTACAAAAAACTAGAGTTTACGGTCAAAAACCCTTATTAGCTTAGATTTTACGGAAATAGTTTTATTTTTCGATCCAAAATGGACCTAAGTTTCACATTTGAACCAGAGAATTGTATTTTCCATAATTTTCTTACAAAAAACTAGAGTTTACGGTCAAAAACCCTCATTAGCTCGGATTTTACGCAAATAGTTTTATTTTTTGACCCAAAATGGACTTAAGTTTCACATTTGAACCAGAGAATTGTATTTTCCATAATTTTCTTACAAAAAAACTAGTGTTTACGGTCAAAAACCCTCATTAGCTCAGATTTTACAGAAATAGTTTATTTTTCGATCCAAAACTGGACTCAAGTTTCAAATTTGAACCAGAGAATTGTATTTTCCATAATTTTCTTACAAAAAACTAGAGTCTACGGTCAAAAACCCTTATTAGCTCAGATTTTATAGAAATAGTTTATTTTTCGATCCATAACTGGACTTAAGTTTCACCCATGAGCCAACGAATTGTATTTTACATAATTTTCTTACAAAAAAACTAGAGTTCACGGTCAAAAACCCTTATTAGCTTAGATTTTACGGAAATAGTTTTATTTTTCAATACAAAATGGACCTAAGTTTCACATTTGAACCAGAGACTTGTATTTTCCATAATTTTCTTACAAAAAACTAGAGTTTACGGTCAAAAACCCTCATTAGCTCGGATTTTACGGAAATAGT
Source organism: Artemia sp. Kazakhstan ARC1039 (assembly GCA_029168905.1). Lineage (NCBI taxonomy): Eukaryota > Metazoa > Arthropoda > Branchiopoda > Anostraca > Artemiidae > Artemia > Artemia sp. Kazakhstan ARC1039. The sequence goes on along the minus strand of JAQQPU010021460.1, from coordinate 13,787 downwards.
TTTATTTTTCGATCCAAAATGGACATAAGTTTCACATTTGAACCAGAGAATTGTATTTTCCATAATTTTCTTACAAAAATAACTAGGGTTTACGGTCAAAAACCCTCATTAGCTCAGATTTTACAGATATAGTTTATTTTTCAATTCATAACTGGACTTAAGTTTCACATTTAAACCAGAGAATTGTATTTTCCATAATTTTCTTGCAAAAAACTATAGTTTATGGTCAAAAACCCTTATTAGCTCAGATTTTATAGAAATAGTTTACTTTTCGATCCATAACTGGACTTAAGTTTCACCCATGAGTCAGCAAAATGTATTTTCCATAATTTTCTTACACAAAACTAGAGTTTACGGTCAAAAACCCTTATTAGCTCAGATTTTACGGAAATAGTTTATTTTTATAGGTTTCAGACAACACATACCTACGAAAGACTAAGAAACCTAGCTCAGAAAAGCCCGAAATAGTAATTTACATACCCCAAATCATAAGTTTCAGACAACACACACCTACGAAATACTAGGAGACCTAGCTCATAAAATCCAGAAATAGCAAACTACCCACCCCAAATTGTAGGTTTCAGACAACACACACCTATGAGAGACTAAGAAACCTAGCTCTGAAAAGCCAGAAATAGCAAACTACCCACCCCAAATCATAAGTTTCAATCAACACACACCTACGAAATACTAAGATACCTTAGCTCAGAAAAGCCCGAAATAGTAATTTACATACCCCAAATCATAAGTTTCAGACAACACACACCTACGAAATACTAGGAGACCTAGCTCATAAAAGCCGGAAATAGCAAATTACACATCTCAAATCATAATTTTCAGACAACACACACCTACGAAATACTAAGAAACCTAGCTCGGCAAAGTCAAAAATAGCAAACTACACATCCCAAATCATAAGTTTCAGACAACACACACCTATGAAAGGCTAAGAAATCTAACTCAGCAAAGTCAAAAATAGCAAACTATACATCCAAAATCATGAGTTTCAGACAACACACACTAACGAAAGACTAATAAATCTAGCTCAGAAAAGCCCGAAATAGTAATTTACATACCCCAAATCATAAGTTTCAGACAACACACACCTACAAAATACTAAGAAACCTTAGCTCAGAAAAGCCCGAAATAGTAATTTACATACCCCAAATGATAAGTTTCAGACAACACACACCTACGAAATACTAGGAGACCTAGCTCATAAAAGCCAGAATTAGCAAATTACACATCTCAAATCATAAGTCTCAGACAACACACACGTACGGAATACTAAGAAACCTAGCTCGGCAAAGTCAAAAATAGCAAACTACACATCCCAAATCCTAAGTTTCAGACAACACACACCTATGAAAGGCTAAGAAATCTAACTCAGCAAAGTCAAAAATAGCAAACTACACCTCCCAAATCATAAGTTTCAGACAACACACACCAACGAAAGACTAAGAAATCTAGCTCAGAAAAGCCCGAAATAGTAATTTACATACCCCAAATCATAAGTTTCAGACAACACACGCCTACGAAATACTAGGAGACCTAGTTCATATAAGCCAGAAATAGCAAACTACCCACCCCAAATTGTAGGTTTCAGACAACACACACCTATGAGAGACTAAGAAACCTAGCTCTGAAAAGCCAGAAATAGCAAACTACCCACCCCAAATTGTAGGTTTCAGACAACACACACCTATGAGAGACTAAGAAAGCTAGCTCTGAAAAGCCCAAATAGCATCCCAAATCATAGGTTTCAGACAACACACACCTACAAAAGGCTATGAAACCTAGCTCAGAAAAGCAGGATATTGCAAACTAAAGATCCCAAATCATAGATTTCAGACAACACACACCTACGAAATACTAAGAAATCTGGCTAAGAAAAGTCGGAAATAGCAAATTACACACCCTAAATCATAAGTTTCAGACAACACACACCTACGAAATACTAAGAAACCTTAGTTCAGAAAAGTCCTAAATAGTAATTTACATACCCCAAATCATAAGTTTCAGACAACACACACCTACGAAATACTAGGAGACCTAGCTCATAAAAGCCGGAAATAGCAAATTACACATCTCAAATCATAAGTTTCAGAAAACACACACCTACGAAATCCTCAGAAACCTAGCTCAGAAAAGTCCAAAATAGCAAACCGCCCATCCCAAATCATAGATTTCAGACAAGACACACCTATCCTTCTGCCATCAACCCATCTCCCCCAAAACATTTTTCAGCCATTTCTCGTTAAAAATTTTATTTCAACTCATTCAGTTGGGATTTTCGCTAGCAATTCGCCCCCCACTGTCACACTATAACTACGCTAAGACATCACTTTTCAGCCATTTCTAGTTAAAAATTTTATTTCAACTCATTCATTCGGGTTTTTTCGCAAGCAATTCGGCCCGCAGTACAGCACTATAAGTACTCTAAGACAACCCGCTGCCATCGCCCTACGACTTGTGTATTATACAGAACACATCAAAGAAGTAAAGCTATCCGTTATTAAAATTCTTTTCTTGCCATATACATCTCTCTTAGTATCATCTTTTTAGTATACTTTAACGTTAGACCCTATTTTAAATTGACAACACTGTTCAAACACCACTTGTGTATTATACAGAACACATCGGTGAGGTAAAGCTAGATCAACTCACAATGTCATTCTATCATCGTTAACCATTTTCATAGATTGATGTTGTCTCAAATTTATATATAAATTGCCTGAGTTAACAAGCCCTTCGGGGTTACCTTAACTGCTAATCAGTTTAACTCTTTTTTCTCCACCTTCATACGATCCAATTCACGAATGTTATCCAATTCTGTTTTTTCCCTATTATTCAAATAAGATCATTCGTACAGTCCAATTCGCAAATGCTAAACCCCCTTTTTTTCTCCACCTTCGTACGATCCAATTCGCAAATGCTAAACCCTTTTTTAGAGCTATGACCGCAATGAATGGTACTTGTTATCAGAAAAAACGTCAATTACCAAAAAAAGAAAAAAATAAAACACGCCATGCTGAATGTGCTTCAAAAACCCATCTGGTTGAAAACATGTTTGTTATCTTTAACCATTTCCAAAGATTGATATTGTTCCAAATTTATAATAAATATCTCGCTTTTTAAAATGTCCACGTGATACTGTAGTGCATATTCTTGTGCAATTCTATGTATGGTTGATATAAATAGTAAAAAAAACAGTATGATTGTCTTATACAACCTTGACTATACTCTCAAAACGTGTTTGGCCACTTTATAGGTTTGCCAGCTTTTTAAAAATGTCCACGTGATACTGTAGTGCATATTTTTGTGCAATTCCATGTATGGTTGATATCTATTACTACGATACTACTTATATGGTTCATATGGAAGGTATGCTCGTACAAACTTTGGAGAGAGCTCATTTTATTCGAAATTCAAAGTTCTAGTTCACTTTTAAAGAGTCAAAAGATATCGGAGGGCAACTAGACCCTCCCCTCCTCCCTGCCCTTTTTTCCTCAAACCCATCCGATGAGAACTTCGAGATAGCCATTTGTTTTTAATAGTTCAAAGATCATATAATGAAAACTCCGGGGTCGACACAACCCCCCAGGGCCCGGAGGCAGACGTTGTAAGTAATGCTCTGGGGGCATATATAGTTTTTATGGAAGGGATGTGGAGTGCAACTAGCCCCCCCCCCCTCTCCACGCCCTATTTTCCTCAAATCCACCCGATAAGAACTTTCAGAGAACCTTTTTTTCAAAGTGGTTCAAAGCTCGACATAATCCTTCAGGGATTGGCTTATACAGTTGTTGTAGATGGGATGCTCGTATAAACTTCAGAGAGGGCCCATTTGATTGGAAATTGCAAGTCCTAGTTCAGTTTTTAAGAGTCAAAAGAGATCAGAGGGCAACTATCCCCCCGCACGCAGCCCCCCACGACCCTGGGGTTGGCGTTGTAAGTTATGCCCTGGGGGTATATTTGGCTGTTACAGAAGGGATGCTCGTATAGACTTCATAGGGGGCTCATTTGATTGGAAATTGAAAGTTGTAATTCACTTTTTAAGAGTCAAAAGTGATCTTTGGATTTATCAGCTGGATAAACCCATCCGATAAAATTTGAGGTGACTATTTTGTTAAAAATAGTTCAAACATCAGATATTAAAACTCCGGGGTCGACACAGCCCCCCAAGGCCCAGGGACAGGCGTTTTAAGTTATGCTCTTGGAGTATATATGGATCTTATAGAAGGGATGCTAGTATAAAATTTAGAGAGGGCTCATTTGATTGAAAATACAAAGTTCTAGTTCAATTTAAAAAAGTCAAAAGAGACCGAATGCCAATTAGCCCCCCCCCCACGCCCTTTTTCCCCAACCCCATCCGATAAAATTTTGAGATTGCCATTTGTTAAAAATAGTTCAAACAACAGATAATAAAAACTCCGAGGCTGACACAAACCCATTTTTTCACTTTTATATTGTTACTTTGATGCCAGTTTTGATACTTTGACGAACATTTAATTTTGTTTTTAAAAGTTTGATTTTGAAATAATGAATTTTTAAAAACTTGGTACTTTTTGCAATCAAAAACGAACAAAATTAATTTAAAAAATACTTTCCAAAAATAAGTTTTTCAAAGAAAAGTAAAGGCCATTTAAACTTTAACTCAGCAGATATCAATACCTGTTAAAATTCAAACTCAAGACGACCAGAAATTACTATTAAAGAATAAATGAAACCCAAAACGAACAGAAAAATTAAATAAACAATCATAGCAAAAAATATGCAACAAGTAATAATATAATTGAATGAATAGATCTTAAAGCGAGTAATGCTTAGATTGAAAATTAAAATTTAAAACGAAAAAAATATTTTGCTATTTAAGTATAAATGAAACTTAAAACGAACAGAAAGCAAATAAACCTTCAATGCAAACAAACGTACAATAGATATTAATGTAAATGAATAAATAAATCTTAAAACGAGTGAAACTTAAATTGAATATGCAAATCAAGCTTGAAACGAACAAAGATTACTACAAACAAGGGTTAGGGTATTGCCTCCTTCTCTCACTGTAAAGTATAAAACCCACTGCGTCATTGGCGCTTTACTGAAAACTGTATGCGTCTTGAACAGTCTTGGAAAATATAAACAACATCAAATTGAATATTTGATGTATAATGATGTTAATTGTTGAGAGATCCATCAGTTCAATAATTTATTTCATTGTAATTTTATTTTAATTTTCAATGCTGCAAGAACTGGAAAAGACGCAGTAGGCTTTTGGTTTTTACAGTTAAAGAAGGGGGCAGTATCCAAACTCTTATTTGTAGTGAAACTATATTCGTCTTGAGCAAATTTAGAAAGAACTAATACATTAAACTGAATATTTGATGTATAATGATGTTAAATGCTGAACGCTCATTAGTTCAAATTTTTACTATAATTTTAATGTTTGTTTTCATTATTAAGTACAAATGAAAATATTTGTAATAAATTTGGTTTTCAGTAAAGCGGCAATGACGCAGTAGGTTTTAGACTTTTACAGTGAGAGAAGGAGGCGATACCCAATCTCTTGTTTGTAGTGATTTTTGTTCGTTTCAAATTTGATTTGCATATTCAATTTAAGTTTCAATTGTTTTAAGATTTGTTTATTCATTTACATTAATTTCTATTGTATGTTTGTTTGCATTTATTGTTCATTTAATTTCTGTTCGTTTTAAGTTTCATTTATACTTCAATAGCAAAATATTTTTTTTTAAGCTTGATTTCATATTCAATCTAAGCATTACTCGCTTTAAGATCTATTTATACAATTATATTATTACTTGTTGCATGTTTTTGCTATGATTGTTTATTTAATTTCTGTTCGTTTTGGATTTCATATTTTCTTTAATAGTAATTTCTGGTCGTTTTGAGTTTGAAATTTAACAGGTATTCGTATCTGCTGAGCTAAAGTTTAAAGTGGGCTTTACTTTTCTTTGAAAACTTATTTTTTGGAAAGTTTTTTTTTTAATTAATTAATGTTAAACAGTGAAATTATTGTACATGCATTATTAAGAAATTTTATCAAGATAATTCAAAATCTTGATTGCGAAGCAGATAGCTAGCAGATTGTGAAATCTGCATTTAAGCATTCAAGATACAAATTATTCAAGTATCAATTATTTTGGACATATTTTGGCTATACAGATATGTCTTAAAGTGATCATCGTAGATAAATAAAGTGTAGATGCGAGCTTTTTACTGTTCATTAGTGTATATGTCCATTGGCTAATTAGTAATTTTTTTTGTACAGAACGATTTCAGTGGATATAATGTTCTATAAGTGGAATCAATATACCTCAAATTAAAACTTGGTTAAAATTCATTATAAATACAAATTAGGTAGACATCAGGTTGGCTTGGAATAAAAATTTAGCCTTTAGATGGATTTCAAAAAGATCAAAAACTATTTCTACCCTAGTGCCTCCATCATGGACAATTGAGCCTAAGCAGGAAGTGAAGTTTTTGGACGGGATGACTTCCCAACTCCACTGTGCTGCAAGTGGCTTTCCAGAACCTCTTATAAAATGGAAAAAAATGCTAGGTAAGCACTTTAAACATGTATGGATTTTTAAATATTACCTTTCAACTTTAAAATAAATCCTGGCCTGGTTTTTAGTTTAGATCGAAATTTGGATATATGACATGACATTGTATATTTAAGCATTGTATTTCTAAATCAAAGAAAACATTACTACACACACAATGAAAATTCTGGTACCATGATAGGATACAAACGTCTTTACACGTTTTTACACGTCTTTACACGTCTTTAAAATAAAATAAAACGTCTGTTTTTATTTTAGAACGACCAAGTCATGTTCAACTAAATTCCAGAGATTTTGTAATTTCATCTATTAGCTCGATTTTTTCTTGTAAGTTAATTTTTCTCTGCTATCTTAAACATTAAAATGTTTGTAAAGTTCAGTATTTCTACTCATGCTAAATGCACAATAATTATTTGGTTCTCTTTTATAAATTTCTTCAGGAATCTTGAGAACAAATAGAAGAAAAAGCCTACAGACAAAACAAAACAATATTTCCGTAAGACTTACATATTGCAAGTGCCTCAATGGAAAAAAAAATCACCAAAAAATTGCTGAATTACTAAAAACAATGTTTTTTATCCTGCTACATGCTTTTCATATAGAAAATGTTTGCATAACTTTTTGAATTGAAAAAAATCTTTTGTTCGTTCTGTTGATCGTTGGTAAAGAGAATTCCCACAGACTTGAGAACTAAAAATAACTACCATGATATTGGGTTTCGATGCAATGGAATTAATTTTTAAGGGATCTAAGACAAATGAATTCATTATCCCCCGCTTTACCAAGTTGTTTGATTGATCGTAGAGATTAATACAGCCAATGGTACATAGACATCGTTTTTGCTGGTGGCGGCTCTTTTGTAAACACTCATCGTCATTTTTTGGAAACAAAACTTTTAAGCTAGTATTCGCTTTATTTTTAGGGGTTATTCGGTATGGGACTGTAAATGAATTTTATATCATTACCTTCTGCAGGTTAAATGAAAAGTAACAACCTGGCGCGGCCTTTTCAAATGTTTCTTGCTTATTGATTTTTTTTTTTTTTACCTTTATAAGAGTCCGGTAAAGACAAAACTCAATGTTAGCCTATATGTTGCCTACAAATGCCTTGGATTTTTACTAAAGTTTTTGTTCAAAAATTTCCGAGTTGTTATTAGTTGAATTTTCAAATATAGAATTTCATGTCCAAATATAGAAAATATATTTTTCAGAATATTAATTGATATTTTTGAAAATTTAACACTTAAGGTATCTTAGTCATTAATTACAAGTCTTATTATACAATTATAACATAAGCGACTAGAAAATAATCAAAGAATATCACTAAATGGCATTTTTGACCGGCCGTAATTCGCATTATAAGACCCATCCACTTATGGACTACAGATTCTAGGCTACTATTGCAATACAAAGGCAAAAGGTCAAATTATAATACTTGAAAATAGACAGAAATTAGTTTGGAAATAGTTTTATCACGAATTGTGTAAAGCTACTTTAAAACTTAAAATTAATGTAAATCAGTTTACAAAATATACCAAACTTGAAGCAGACATAAACTATAAATGAAGATTTGAAATAAACACTGAGGTAAAAACTAAAATATACTCAAGTTACCCCTTATGAATTTGATGTTGCCCCTCCTCCCCCCAGAGAAAAGAATTTTAATTTGTCCTTTAATAAAAGCGAGACAAATCTTGAACATTTTTTTCTTTTCTGTTACAAAAAATCACAATGCTGCTGAGCTAAAATCATTCACCCTTCACGAAAAAGAACTTACGGATACAAAGTAAGATGGTATGTATTTTCATGGAAAATCTTTGAAAGCACATACTAATTTTGTTAGTTGAGCAAAAAAAATCAAGAAACACTCATTAGTAGTAGGCCTAGCCTACTCCAAATAGTCGGTTCATTTGAACCATTTTTAATAAACTCAAAATTAAAATGACTAAAAATTACCATGAATGAAAGCTACCACGCTCTTTCAAACCACCCTTAATGCTTCTGTCTCATTTTTGCTTTAATGAGGAAAAAATCTAAATTTACGTTTTTAATAATACTGTTACTTTAATCCCAAATACTTTGCACCGGGTTTTGAGTTCAGTAATAGCAGTGCTTCAGTAATAACACTATGTCTTATATTCTATTCCCGTAGAATATTCAAATGAGTTCGAAGAAATACCAGGAATAGAGCCTTCTGGACTTCAAGTTACTTCGAATGGCACACTCAGTTTCTTGCCGACAAGAAAAATTCATGCTGGCTCTTATCTATGTGAAGCTTCTAATGGTCTTGGTGCAGGACTCAGCAAGATTGTGAAACTGGAAGTTAATGGTAAGAAAATTGTCAAATAGTTTACTCTTCTTAAAAACCCTGTAACTGACATCGCTTACAACACACATGGACTAGCGATACTGCTATGTCATATGAAGCAATGTTAGGTTTATTTTTTTGTTTGATCTAAGCACCTACAGAGTTAGTAATTTATTAACCCAAGAACTTTACAGCAGATTTCAAGTTAAGTCAAATTTGTTTGATAAAGTCGTATCTAATCATAATATTAAAGAAAGAAAATTAATAAAACAGAAATTTAAAACGGTGAAAAACAGAACATACAACCGCTAGAATGTAATAGTAAAATAAAGTCAAATTTGAGTTAGAACCATGACCTATAAAAATTCGAGTTGGCAGAAGTGCACACGTTTTTGTAGCGAACGATTTAAGATACAGAATTATCAGTTAAGATAGGATATACTTTAGGAACCCCACCCTAATATTACAAGCGTCCCTTATCTTATTTGGTTTCAGGGTTGCCACCCCTAGAGATTAATCACTATTTCTAGTGATTTTCATGTTGCATAGTGATGTTCTTCTAGCTAGTGATTAATAGTGATTTTTGCTCTAAGACTAGTTTGGTTTTCCTAAATCCAGTGATTCACGATATAGCGCGTAGATTCATGATTCAATCGAGTAAATCATTCAAAAAGCTTATTAATTAAAAAAAAACGCAAAATAATTATTCACTACAGTTCTTAATATGTTCCAGATTAGCATTTATGCAAATATACTGCCTTTGAAACATCCGATAACCCACCACATATACATATAGGATATTGACCCCTGAGCGAATCTAATAATAAGCGAATCTAGTTAATCGCAAAGTTGCAAAACTATTCTATACTTCCTATTTCACAACATCTGCTCAGGTCGAATTTGAATTTTTATTTTCATATTTAAGTTTTTTTTTCTCTATAATCTATAAGTTCTAAATTAGATTTTATTATGTTAAAACTTTAAAAGTGAAAGAAATGGAGGATATGGATCACCATCTACATGTGCAAATAGAACAGAAATTGAGTCATTGAAAAATAAGAAGATAGGTATGCGTTAAATATAATTTTCTAAATGAAAAAAAAATCATTGAAAAAGAAATAAGGTTTTTTATAATAGAATTTGTAATATAACTCGATAGACTAAATCGATCGTAGTTTGATGATTGGAGTGGGTTGGGAGTAAGGGGAGGGAGGGGGTACCTTCTCTGGGAACTCTTAAATGGTTTTAATCTTTACTTCTAATATCTAATCGAAACTCCAATAATTGCGCAACTTCTCTTATTTGTGACTGAAACACCTAATAAGCGCAAATAACGTCCTATTCTTTAAGTTTTCGGATTTACGTGCAAATATATCAAACAGTTTGTGATAACGAATTATAAGAATGCAGCGACACGGCTCAATAGTAACCAAAAATCTAGAAACGGAATTTTGATATCAAGCGATATATCATTGGCTTATTATGTTGATTCCAAATATATAAGATTCATTAAGCTTCGTGTTACCCATAAAAGGCTAAGAAACTGTAAAAATTTGCCTGATTTTCGAAAGAATAAGGAAACACCCACTAAACGTCAAAGAATTTTAATTAAAATCAATCCATTTTTATTAGAGAGAGATATATTTATTACACCGAAAAAACAACCACAGTAATAACAGCCACCCCAAGTAGTAAAAACATTTGTCCATTGATGAAGAAAAAATGCATTAAAAAATAATACAGGACTAAAAAAAAAATTCTAGAACCAATAATACGCCCTCGTTGGCACCAAAAACTTTACAACAAAACAAGGTCGACAATACTACTAAAATTATACCCGAGAGAACACAATAAGACACTCAATTATTTATTTACCCCCCCCCCAAAAAAAAACAAGAAAAAAGAACTAAAATTCATACTATTTTTAAAACTTTGATCTAGATGATTCTAACTTCTAATCCTCCTATGAAGCACAGAAAACGTCGACCAGGTCGAAACAATCAATTAATCTCTCCAGAAGATCGAGTGTCATAATTGTGGATCATGGATCCAAAATTAACTAAACTGTCAAAACATGAAAGATTTGTACCATGTCGTAGCCTAAAAATAAACAAAAGCGTATATAACTCTCGTAGTCCCGAAGCTGGTAGTATCCTTATTCGCTAGTAGACGTTCCGCACCGAAACCCAGGGTTGTAGGCCAGCCAACAAACCAACAGCACTATTTCGAAGAACTCCTACGGGCCGGGCAACAGAAGCAAATGTACCAAGTCAAACGCTACTACAATACAGAATATATGGATGAACAAGGGAAAAATAAAGGAAGAGTAGGACATGTGAGTAGAGATGGGGGCGCTACTCCGAACAGGACCACGTGGTCCTGTCGGCATTTTTAATGCTGACGGGGCACCAAATAAGGGCATGGAATCCCTAGGGAGAAAGATTGCGTAATCGGTCAATGACCTCTTTTTCCAAGGTCGATTTATTTGATGTTTCTATGTGTAATAACTCCGGGGCGAAGGTTGCACATGCGCATTGAATTCTAACGGGGACAATGTTATTGATCTAGGACTCGAGGGGGAAGTGAATTTCCGAGAACTTGATAGCGTAATCGATCGCGAATGTCATGGTGTCCAGAAATAGTATTTGTTGTTGTTGCTCTCGCCAAATGTTATGATTTTCCAGGAAACAGTTAGATCACGTGTTTCCTTCTCAGCCAATCAGAGGGCTTTTGTTTACATAGTAGTGGCGGAGTGAATATAAAGAAAGGATTTTTGTCATTCGTTTTATTAGGCTGTGAATAGAATTCAAAGGAGTGAGAAGAACCGTTTGACTTTACTCATTTGGATATATATTTGTGTGTGTTGGTGATGACGAGTGGAATGTTTACACTATTAGAAGTTGATAGTGGAGTTGATGATAATAGTACAAGAGCACCAAACATTGCGGTGGAAATTACGAAAGGATCTCGTCTTTGTCTGGAATGGGATGCAGTATATGCAAGATATGTGATATCCTTGAGCAAATTTAAAATGGAGCATCAATTATGTTTCGCCGCTAAAGTTGATATAGCACATGTGAATAGACTTCAATGTGCTCTAAGTGCATTGGTGAAACATATTGAAGACAATAAACAGTATCGCTAATTGTACATGCATAGTATTATTGATGTTGTTGTAATTATTCAATAAAATTGTTTCGAAATCGAAAATGTTCTCTTTCTTTTCTGGTTAGGGCTAACGAATCAGGGTCAGTCTAGAGTCAGCAGTCGGAGTGAAAGGACTGAAAAATGAATAAATTTGAGAAAGAGAGAATTAGATCAAATCTAGTGTTTATGGAAAAACATTTGATTTTGGATGATGATTTTCTCGAGTTATCTCTTAAACGCAGGATATTCTCTTGTCAGGGAACACTTGACAATATAATGAGGAGTGATTCTCCCCCATTGGACTATTGTATGAAACTTTTAAAATGCGATTCAAATGCTTATAGTCAATTTATTGATATATTAATTGGAACAAAGCAGAATCATATTGTGGATATACTTTTGAAAACATTGCCAATGGATTCAATGTAGATGGCTCCCCCATCATTCGAAAGAGGTAACGTCACAGAGCTACTCCTCTCTCTCCCCCATTTCCCTCTCGTTGAATTTATCGAACGAAGAGGATCAGTTTCGTTTTAGCTGTGAGTGAGTTGACATCGGAAACCGAAAAATGTTCTATATATGTCCATTGTGCATGTACACTCTTGGCAGTTGGAATCAATGTGAGAATTGTACAATTATTGATGACTATAGTGAAAAGTGTAAATTATGTAATCCTTGTAAATTACATAGAGGCTATGCAGTACAAATTAAAGCATGTAATTCATGTCTTGAGGAGGTGTGTGACTCTCATCCTAGAGGGCACCTGTGCTCCAATTGTCACTATGATAAATGTGATCAGTGGGAGAATACTTACCCCGCTATGATTGGAAAGAATCCCAAACGTGATTTCAGTTTATTTCTACGAGATTGGTATCGTCGTGGATTTAAATTATTCTGGGAAGAGGAATCTGGTCTACGATTCAACTGTTGGGGTAACAAGACAATTTGGTTTCTACGTCATCGCTGTGATGACACTGCCTACTATGACTATAAACCAAGTGATTTTTATTTGGCAGTTACCGAATGTGATTCACCACTTGAAAACACTGTATGTGATATTGCTTCAAATAGACAGATTGAAACTCTTGAATTTCATAATATGAATTCAAATAGTATAATTGACTATACAAAGAGATATGACAAGAGTGAAGTTACATTGTACTGTAGAAAATGTGACCCTGACTTTGCAGTCAATCAAGATCAATATACAGTGAATCCAAATGATTTACCAGTATTAGTGGTTCACGATAGTTGCCTATACATCGAAGATGAAGAAATCTAAAAGTGAAGATTTAAAGACATTGTTGTATGTATATACATTTTATTAATAAACAAATTCACAAACATTTTTTAAGCACTTTACTCTTAGGGCACTGAAATCAATACTATATAGGTCTGAGAGGATATTTTCCACTAGAAAGTCGTTCAGACGGGGATTGTCACTATAAATGTGGAGAAACTGCTTGTAAGTATAGCCACGACATCGGAACACAAAATATAGTAGTGCATGGAAGCCACAGCTTTTAGTCGTTAGATCCTGCACCCTCTTCCGATTTTGAATAATAGTTTTCCCACTGCTCTCAATATAGTTGCTGATGTGGGGTGTGTAGAATGTATAGGGTAGACCAAGAGGATAAAAAAATTCAATCGTCTTCATTGTTTGAAAGATGCACCGCCAATGACCCGTCAGCACAGTCGACGGACTGCTATTAACAATAATCAAGGTATTGTTGACACTTTGAATTTTTCCAA
>JAQQPU010021458.1:0-14695 GCA_029168905.1 Artemia sp. Kazakhstan ARC1039 | reverse complement strand
TAAAAGAGAATAAATTTTTCCACCAAAAACTGCATTTTCGATGTCTTTTCACACTGCAGTCTTTCAAACATAATCGTATACCAGTGTAATAAAGATCGAACTCTTCCCTATACTAACTTGTATAGGCAACTTCACTATAGTGAAGATTACAGTATTTATATTATACATCATTATAAATTATAAAAGGTTCGAATGTTCGAAGATTATAGAGTTAAAAATTTTCCCACACCGGGAATCGAACCTGGTCCTCCTAAGTGAAAGTTAACTATCCTAGCCACTAGACCAAATGGGACCATAAAAAAGTATGATTTAATAACCATATGCATATTATTATTTCACCATACCAATTACAATAAGACCAAAACAAAATCGTCGAATTTTGTAATAAAGAATGAATATTTTACCGATTATCTACTAATAACCATATATGACGTAATAAGTGACATGACATAATATCTAAAACCTATTGTGTACTAATAACCATATATGACTTAATGAGCAACGTGACGTAAAAATTGAAAAAATTAATTTTTATTTTATTTTCGTTTTTAGTTCAGAATCGCTAAAGTTTTACATTAAAGGACGAACTATAGCCCATAGTAACTGGTATCCGGGTTGTGGTGGTAGCGAGCAGCCTAGTAAGAGACGACCCGGCCCCATAGTAAGAAATGAAATAGATACATCAAAATCCGGGTTGCAGCGGAAGCTAGCAACCTCTGGGTTGCAGCGGTAGCTAGCAACCTAGTAAGAGACGATCACGTCCAATGTTAAGAAATATAAAAACCCATAGTTCCTAAAAAAGGAGTCAGATCAAAACAAAAAGTACACCATTAGAACCGCCTTGTCCGAAACCCCTGTATAGGAAACTTTCTGTCCCTTGGCTTGAACAGCAAGGGAAATATATTGGCTTGAAAATCAAGAAAATTGAGTTTAACCACGTTATTCTCTCCAAACGGGATATTTTTTTCTCTTTTCTTTTTTTGTATCCAGAGATAGCATGGCACTGGAACATCGTAGAGGGTTGTTCAATAGCTCATTTTAAAGGAAATTAATTGGGTTAAAAACCTTTTGCAACTAAAATAAATTATTTTACATAAAGGACCGATATAGTTCATCATAAATGGTATTTGTCAATTAGTTTTTTTTATATAATTATCCATTATTATGTAAAATGGAGTAATTTTGGGGGTTTTTACATAAAGGACCGATATAGCTCATCATATTACGTAAAAGATCGATACGGTTCATGTCGAAAAAGAATCACTTAAAGCATAGATACAGTTTTACAATAAGGACCGAGGTCTATCTCATAGTAACTGATGCAACAAGAAAAAGAAAAAGAGGTCTGTAGTATATATGACATCATATGAGGTTACATTTGATTTTAAATAAATCCGTACAGCTAAAGTAAAAAGCTTGAAAAATATGTCAGGCAATGTTTCAAAGAGTTCGTGGTATCGAACTGTATCAAATCCGGGTTACAGCGGTAGCTAGCTGTATAAGAAATTGGTCATCATAATAAAGAACGAACTCTTGCCTATATTAAGATGGATATACAACTTAACTATACTTAATAATTAGACTTACTTAGCTGCCTGATTCATCTTTTACTATTCCAAATAAAAAAAAGCCATAGGCTTTTTCCTGTTTGTAATGTTCTTTGAAAAAATGTTTTGCGTCAATCCGAGTGTCAGTGGTTTTATAGTAAAGAACGAACTCTAGACCATAGTAAAATTAGAGATAGATGCAATCTAGTAATTACATTAAGGGACGAACTGTAACCCATAGTAACTGAAATATTATTAAATAAGGAATCCATCTGAAAAATACTAATAACATACAACATCATAACAGGAGTTGCTTAACAAGGTTTAATATTTTTTTTATTAAAATCATAATAGGCTCGAGCATGCTTAAGGATTGCTACTAAAATGTCTTGTAATCATCTTAGTAGATATCCTTACGCGTGCATTTACGCATTCTGCCTAAACGGCATCTTTTTTTCTTCCACAGATGACTTGGCACTGGAGCATTGTAGAGAATTGTTCAATGGCTCATTTTAAAGGTAACTAATGGGGTAAAAAACCTTTCGTAATTAGAACAAATTATTTTTAAATTAGAATAAATTTTTTATGAAAAACTGCATATTTCATGTTAAAGATTGATCAATGACGTAAAAATCGTATGTTCTAGCCGGTTCGTCTTTTACTATTCCAATTAAGAAGAAGCCATAGGCTCATCCCTGTTTTTAACTTCACATTAAACAAATAACAGATCTGATCAGACCGAGAACAGATCACATCAGACCGATAACAGTTAGAGTAATTAGATTAAAAAAACATAGGTTTTTTTCCTGTTTTCAAACAGTTCGTAGTAACGAACTGTATAGTAAGAGCGACTTGTCTCAATAGTAAACGAAACTCTAAAAAACGGAATTTTAATATGGATCGTGATTCGCTCAGAAGTTTTATAGTAAAGAACGGGTCGTCTCTTACTATTCCAATTAAGAAAAAGCCGTAGCCTTTTTCTGTTTGTAATAACAAACCAAAGATGTTTGACCTTTGAATATTATAAGGGATCAATATGTTTCATTATAAATTTTGCCAGTCAAGAGTTATAGTAACGAACGATAAAGAACGATCTGTTGACCTAGCAAATGATAGATTTTCTAGTGAAGGTAGTGAAGAACGAACTCCAGCCCAAACTAATTAATTTACATTTGAAAAGAACGAATTACGGCAGAAACCGACATGCTGTATAATCTCACTTAGAAACGAAAAGTTATAGTAAAGAACGACATCTAGCCAATGTTAACTAGAAAATAAATGGGGATTATGTAATTACATTAAGGGACGAACTGTAACTGGACGAAATACTAATAACATACAACATCATAAACTGGAGTTGCTTAACAAGGTTTAATAATTTTGTATAATGTAAACAAATAATCATTATAATTTAAAACACGGGACAGAATACGGGTGGAAACAAACGTACTAAAAAATTTCTTCGGGCCAGATTTGAAACTGTGAACTATGGATATAAATTTAACCTCTACAGTCCACCGCTCTACGAACTGAGCTATTGAAGACTTAAAGTTGTATTCGACTAAACATTATATCATGTTATTGTAGTAATTACATTAAGGACCTAAGTCAATCCTATAGTAACTGAAGCAACAGGAAAAAGTAAAAGGGATGTTTGGTGTATATCAAACAGTTCGTGATAACGAACTGTATAGGAAGAGTGACCCGGCTCAATAGCAACCTAAATTCTAAAAATCGGAATTTTGATACCCATAGATACATCAAAAGAGCAATGTTGGCACAATATATTATTTTTTGGTTGGTTTCCATAAAGGATCAATATAGTTCTGCATTAATAGTGTTAGTCATGTAGTTATTATTTACATTAAATAAAGGATCTAGATAGTTCATTATAAATAGGGACTATGTAAGTTTCATCAGTTGTATAGTAGGAGCGACCCGTCTCAATAGTATTAAAAAACGGAATTTTAATATCAATAGATACATTAAAAGAATTGGATTTTTATGCTGATTTAAAATATATAAATTTTATCAAGGTTACTCTTTCCCATCAAAAGCTATGAGCCTGAGAAACTTTGCCTTATTTTCAAAAAAAGAAAAAAATATCCCCTAAAAGTCAAAGAATCTTAATGAAAAGCACACCATCAGATTCAGCATACCAGAGAACCTTGTTCTAGAGTTTTGATTACAGTAGAGAAAGAATAGTAAACCCCGTAATAACTTTACCAAGAAACTAAAAAGTTGTAGTAAAATTTTACTTTCCTAGAACAGGCATCGTTGGAATAACAGTTATATAAAGGATCTGTATAATTCAATGTAAATGTGGGCATGGATATCATGGTTATAAACATATGTTAAACCTAGTAAAGAACAAACCAAGGGATATAGTAACTAAAAGATAGTATAATAAAAGCATCTTTTACAAAGTGTTATAATAAAACACAAACGATGGCTTATAGTTACTGATATATTAATTAATATAATATTATTATTGTACTAATATGTCTATAATATAGCTAATATGTTATAATATACATAATTGTACTATAATGGTATATATTAATATAATACAGTAAGAGTTGTTTATAAAAATTTTATAATACGGAACGAACTCTTGCCTATAATATCTTGCATAGGCAACTTAACTAAAGCATAGGCTTGTACATTTGCATATAAAGTCAATACATTAAAAATTCCTTCTGACTGGGAATTGAAACCCGGTAAACCGCGTGACAAGCCGGTATGCTAACCATTGTAATATTGGAGACATAAAAAAAAATGTTACATATAAGATATGATAATAATACCATTAACACACTAAAGAAATTATATAAGGAATCCGTCTGGTCAATTATAAATGGGGATAATAGAGATGGCTGAAACCTAGTAAAGAACAAATCATGGTGCATATTGATTCCCTGAAATGCGTCTCTTACTATTCAAACTAATAAGCTTGTAATTTTAACGTAAGGAGAGATTACATTAAAAAGCGATCATTGGAATAACAAACCATTGCATACATTTGGCCTAGTTAGGTACTTGATTGTTTAAGGTTCGTCTGTTATCCGGGTTTTAGTGGTATCTAGAAATCTAGTAAGAGATTACATCACAAAACGATCTTTGGAATAGCAAACCATTGCATACATTTGAATTAGTTAGCTACTTGATTGTTTGAGGTTCGTCTCTTACTCTTCGAAAGAAGAAAAAGCCGTAGCCTTTTTCCTGTTCTCCGTTCAGGATCACTAAAGTTATAATGGAAACTGCAAAATTATTTATGGTGTCTGAGCAATAATTTTAACTTTTTAATCAATACTAGAAAAATACCGGAAAATTTTTAAATTAGATTTTTTTTTATTCTAACTACACGACATGTCATTTAATGTGTATTTCCATGAGAAGATTTAATTTTTTTTTAGTTTTCAGTTCAGGATTTCGAAAGTTATTATGTAAACTGCAAAAATATGTATGGTGTCTGAGCAATAATTTTATTTTTTAATTAAAACTGGAAAAATACCTGAAATTTTGAAAATAGTTTTGTTTTTTGTTTCCGGGTTGCAGCGGTAGCTAGTAGCAGCAGTAAGAGACGATCACGTCCAATAATACGAAATATAAAAACCCATAGTTCCTAACAAAGGAGTCAGATCAAAACAAAAAGTACACCATTAGAATCGCCTTGTCCGAAACCCCTGTATAGGAAACTTTCTGTCCCTTGGCTTGAACAGCAAGGGAAATATATTGGCTTGAAAATCAAGAAAAGTGGCAGCTACTACAACATTCTGCCTAAACGGGATATTTTTTTCTTTCTTTTTTTCTTTTCCACAGATAGCTTGGCACTGGAACATCGTAGAGGGTTGTTCAATAGCTCATTTTAAAGGAAATTAATTGGGTTAAAAACCTTTTGTAACTAAAATAAATTATTTCTAAAAGAGAATAAATTTTTCCACCAAAAACTGCATTTTCGATGTCTTCACACTGCAGTCTTTCAAACATAATCGTATGCCAGCGGTAAGATTTGAACCCACGCCTCCGAAGAGACTGGTGGCTAACACCAGTGCCTTGGACCACTCGGCCAGGTTGCCTCTCATAAATAACTATATATGTGAATCTGGGTTGCAGCAGTAGCTAGCAATCTAGTAAGAGACGATCAGTCCAATGCTAAGAAATATAACAAAACTCCTAAAAATAGAGTAAAATCAAAACAAAAGTACATCATTAGAATTACCTTGTCTGAAACCCTACTAGATAAATATTGAATGTCGTCATAGTTTTATATTAGAGCTATGACGTGAATAGAAAAACACGAAATTATATTGTTGTTTCTGAAGACGTCATGAAATAAAATCATTGCGCTATGACGTCAATAAAATCATTACGCTGTGACGTCATAATTACTATATAAGAAGCGTCAGAACTGTAAATGTTCACATTCATAATTACATAATGGTTTCAATCAAGCAAGCTGCACGCAAATTGAAAAAACAGTACTACACAAACAACAGAGAAAGTATCTTGAAAAGAGAAAAGCAAAGGTATTCAACCGACCAGGCGTATCGAGAAGTAAAAATTGAGAGAGCCAAACAAAAGGTCAAGGAGCGTTATCACAATGATAAACTTTATAGAAAAGCAACAATTGAGCAGGCTAGACAAAAGAGCAAGGAACGGTATGGTAATGATGAAGATTACAGAGAAGCAAGAATTGAGCAGGCTAGACGAAAGATCAAGGAGCGTTATTAAAATAATGAAGATTATAGAGAAGCAACAATTGAGCAGGCTAGACAAAAGAGCAAGGAATCACGTTAAAGATTGGTCAGCAATTTCATAATCATACGTTGTAGCCAGTTTGTCTCTTACTATTCCAATTAAGAAAAAGCCATAGGCTTTTTCTTGTTTGTAATTTCACAGTATCCGGATTGCAGTTGTAGCTAGTTATGTTACATAAAGGACCTATATAGTTCATCCGGGTTGCAGCGGTAGCTATTACCCGGTTTGCAGCGGTAGCTAGCAACCTAGTAAGAGACAATCACGCCCCATAGTAAAAACTAAAGTACCCCATAACTCCTAAAAAAAAGATTCAGATCAAATTTACATAAAGGATCGATATGTTTAAAATAAAGAATGAATAGAAAAACCCATAAGGAGACTAAAAGTTAGTAATAACATAGTAAAGAACGAACTCAAGCCCAAAGAAACTGATCCAGGATGCAGCGGTAGCTAGCAACCTAGTAAGAGACGATCACGACCAATGTTAAGAAATAAAAAAAAATGAAAGTAGTTCCTGAAAAAGGAGTCAGATCAAAACAAAAAGTACACCATTAGAACCGCCTTGTCTGAAACCCCTATATAGGAAACTTTTTGTCCCTTGGCTTGAACAGCAAGGGAAATATATTGTCTTCAAAATCAAGGAAAGTGGCAGCTACTACAACATTCTGCCTAAACGGGATATTTTGTTCTTTTTTTTCCTTTTTTTTCCTTTCCACAGATAGCTTGGCACTGGAATATTGCAGAGAGTTGTTCAATGGATCATTTTAAAGGAAATTACTTGGGTTAAAAATATTTTGTAAATAAATAAATAATTTCTAAAAGAGAATATATTTTTTCACTAAAAAATGCATTTTTGAAGTCTTTTCATACTGCAGTCTTTTCAAAGATATTTGATTTTTGTACATAAATCATAATCGTATACCATTATGTCTACTAATAACCATATATGACGTAAAAAGTGAGATCCGGGTTGCAGCGGTAGCTAGCAACCTAGTAGGAGACGATCACGTCCAATGTTAAGAAATATAAAAACCCATAGTTCCTAAAAAAGGAGTCAAATCAAAACAAAAAGTACACCATTAGAACCGCCTTGTCCGAAACCCCTGTATAGGAAACTTTCTGTCCCTTGGCTTGAACAGCAAGGGAAATATATTGGCTTGAAAATCAAGAAAAGTGGCAGCTACTACAACATTCTGCCTAAACGGGATATTTTTTTCTTTCTTCTTTTCCACAGATAGCTTGGCACTGGAACATCGTAGAGAGTTTACAGTAAAGAACGATCTCTTGCCCATAGTAACTGATATACGGTGGTTCCAGGGGTAGGTATCTGGGTTGCAGTTACAATAAAGAACGAACTCTAACCTATAATACTTACTGAAAGGTATTTATGGGTGTGTGGAGCAGTTATCCGGTTTGCAGCAGTAGGTTTGTCAAAATTCAATTCTTGACAACTCTTTTTCTATGTTGTAGTTTTGATAAGAAAATAAGAATTATGGAAATGTCAAAATATTCCACCTCCACCAAATAAACATTAGGCTGATTGTCAGTGATATCATTTGAAATTTTCTTTAAAAATGTTCTTGTGTAGATTCAATCAAGTTTTTTCAATGTTATGAATATGACATAGCTAAAACACAATTTTTGCCGTACAGATAGTGTTTCCTCTCAAGTGTAAGAACAAATAAATAGACCAAATTTAAAAGGTGCAAAACTATTTACTCTCCCTTTAAATAGTAGCAATTTTGTCTGAAGCCAAAAATCTAGCCGTACAAAAAATTAGAGCCAATTATGTGAAGTAATTCTAATGTATCTGGAAAACTTAACTAGCTTGAAGAGTGCTATTTGAAGGTCATAAATGTTTAAGATGAGTGATAGTTACTATAGTGTTAAAGATAACAACCGTCATAGTGAGATGCCGTCAGTGGCAAGCGAGATAGTTTCTGATGACGTTTCATGTTTAAAAAGTTGGGAGGACATGAATTTGAGGAAAAACCTGTTGCATGGCATTTACAATTATGGCTTTGAATCACCAATGGAGGTTCAACAGAAAGGGATTACATTAAAAGACGACACCTAGTAAGAGAAGATAAGGCCCTATAGTAAAAAATAAAGAACCCGTAACTCCTAAAAATAGAATCAGATCAATGTACACTATTAGAACCACTGCAACCCCTGTGTCCGGGTTGCAGTGGTAGTTAGCAACCTAGTAAGAGACAATCACGCCCCATAGGAAAAGTTAAAGTAACCCATAACTCCTGAAAAAAGATTCAGATCATTACATTAAAAGACGATCATTGGAATAACAAAAATTTGCATACATTGGAATTAGTTAGCTACTTGGTTGTTTGAGGTTCGTCTCTTACTATTTCAAAGAAGAAAAAACCCGTAGGCTTTTTCCTGTTTGTAATCAGTTTATTATCCGGGTAGCAGCGGTAGCTAGCAACTTACATAAAGGACCAATATAGTTCATGATAAATGGTATTTGTCAATTACGTTTTTTTATATAATCCAGGTTGCAGCGGAAGCTAGTAACCTAGTAAGAGACGATCACACCTCAAAGTAAAAACTAAAGTAACCCATAACTCCAGAGAAAAGATTCAGATTAAAATCCGGGTTGCAGCGGTAGCTAGCAACCTAGTGAGAGATCCGGGTTGCAGCGGTTGCTAGCAACCTAGTAAGAGACGATCACGTCCAATGTTAAGAAATATAAAAACCCATAGTTCCTAAAAAAGGAGTCAGATCAAATTACAATAAAGAACGACACCTTGCCCATGTTAACTGAAACATAAATAGGGATTATGTAATTTCCAATAGTATCATGGCTGTAGAGATGGCTGAAATTATAATAAGGAACGACCTCTTATACTATCTTGCATAGGCAACTTAACTACAGCATAGGCTTGTACATTTATATTTAAAGTCAAGACATGAAATTATAATAAAGAATTACAGTAAAGAACTATCTCTCTCCCATAGTAACTGATATGTTATATTAAAAGACGATCATTGGAATAAAAAGCTATTGCATGCATTGGACTTAGATAGCTACTTGATCATTTGAGGTTCGTCTCTTACTATTTCAAAGAAGAAAAAGCCGTAGGCTTTTTCCTGTTTGTAATATTTTCCTGTTTGTTATCAGTACAGTAAAGAACGATCTCTCACCCATAGTAACTGATATATGGTGGTTCCAGGGGTAGCTACAAGCTATCGAGATTGTAGTGGTATCCGGGTTGCAGTGGCAGCTGTAACCTGGAGTCTCTTTGCTTAACAACAAATAAAATATGTCGATTTGTTATTAAACAAAAACCTAACAAAAAATAAAACTGATTTTAAAAAATTTTCAGGTATTTTTCCAGTTTTTACATTAGGGATCGATAAAGTGATCATAAGTGGTGTCAGTCAAGAAGATCTCGTGTAGTAGTCATTAATAGAAGTTTTTTTTAGACTGAATAGTACATAATGGCTCGAGCATCGGATAAAGCTGAAATTACATTAAGGCACCAACTGTAGCCCCTAATAACTGAAGTAATAAATAGAATCCTTATATTTCCCATACCGGGAATCGAACTCGAGCGAACTGGATGAGAGTCAGCTATCCCAACCACAAGACTACGTAGGATATATCCGGGTTGCCACGGCAGCTACCAACCTAGTAAGAAACGATCACGTCCTATTCTAAGATATATAATAACCCATAACTCCTAAAAACAGAGCCAGAGATCAAAATAAAACGTACACCATTAGAATCGCCTTGTCTGAAAACTCTGTATAGAAAACTTACCGTCCCTTGTCTTGAACAACAAAGTAAATATATTGGCTTGAAAATCAAGAAAAGCGGCAGCTTCTACGATATTTTGCATAAACGGCATCTTTTTTTGTTTTTTCTGCTTTTTTTCCTCCTCAGCTAGCTGGGTACTGGAGATATATAGACCTCAAAACAAAAAGTACATCATTAGAACCACCTTGTCTGAAACTTCCCTATAGTTAACTTTCTGTCCCTTGGCTTGAATAACAAAGAAAATATATTGGCTTGAAAATCAAGAAAAATGGCAGCTACTACAACATTCTGCCTAAACGGGATATTTTTTTCTTTCTTCTTTTCCACAGATAGCATGGCACTGGAACATCGTAGAGAGTTGTTCAATGGCTCATTTTAAAGGAAATCTCTAGATCTAGCAACTTTTGCACTTAATTTTTTTTTTCAATTAATTATTTTTATCATAAATAGGGATTATGTAAGTTTCATCGGTATAATGGGGCTGTGGAGATTTTCAAAACCTAGTAAAGAACAAACCATGACACATTGGACTTAGTTAGCTGCTTGATTCCAAGAAGCTCGTCTCTTGCTATTCCAAATAAGAAAAATCGATAGGCTTTTTCCTGTTTGTGTTATCCAGGTTGCAGTGGTAGCTAGCAACCTAGTAGGAGACGATCACGCTCCATAGTAAATATCTATAGTAACCCATAACTCCTAAAATTATTCAGATAAAAAAAAATATATTATAGAACCGTCTTGTCCAAAACCTCTTTAGGGCAAACTTACCCTACCTTGGCTTGAATAACAAGGAATTGTTATTGACATTAACCACGATATTCTCCACATACGGCATCTTTTTTTCTTTCAACTTTTTTTTCCTCCTTAGCTAGCTGGGCACTAGAAAATTTCAGTTAAGATGCCCATATCGTTCTGCACTATAAAGTGTATCCAAGCTATCAAAGAAAGTAAACAGATTTTTTTGCGAATGGTGTCAAGTTCTCCATTTCAGATCAATTAGAGGAGGAATGAAACTACATTAAACACTACCAATTGGTGTCAGGGCTTTTAAGAGGGTGTATGTTGTTAAAAATTGCTGAAAATTTACTCGAGCATACAAATAGCAGGCCAAACTATAAATTCTTAAAAAAACAAAAAGATTTAAAGTATTATTTTCTTTTTCTCTGAAAAGATTATGTCAATAGAATACGAACAGGAATTAATTAAAAAAACTTTTCCCACAAAATAACTTTTTCAAAGAAAAGTAAAGAGCTCCAATAAAGAAAAAATTAGCAAAAATAAAATAAAATAATCTACCAAGCATGAAATTACCACAAATCAGCATCAATAAATAAATAAAACCCAAAATGAGCAGAAATTACAATAAATAACCGATTCAAACTCAAAACGAGCAGAAATTAACATAAGTTGGGCTCAAAACAACTATGCCTTCCCAAGGCCAGAACATAATATGCACTTTACTGAAAAAATACAAATGAATGTGCATTGTCAGTTTAATAATATATTTACTGATATTTAGTGATCAAAATATGAATATTATTTGATTTATTAAAGTTATAAAAGTAAAAACATTTATATTTATGTTAATTTCTGGTCGTTTTGGCACATAAAAACATTTATATTAGTTTCTAGCCAACTTATGTTAATTTCTGGTCGTTTTGAGTTTGACTCGGCTATATATTGTAATTTCTGCTCGTTTTGGGTTTCATTTATTTATCGATGCTGATTTGTGTTAGTTTCACGCTTGGTAGATTATTTGATTTTATTTTTGCTCATTTTTCGTTTAATGGAGTTCTTTACTTTTCTTTGAAAAACTTATTTGGTGGAAAATTTTTTTAAAAATTAATCTTAACAAAAAATCTGAATCGTCAACTGAAAGCAGATTAATTCCTAAAAATTTTATATAAAGGAATTTTATTTAGCTGCCTACTGCAATTACATTAATCATGTCTGAGCAATAATTTAAATTTTTCAATCAAAAACAGAAAAATACCTTAAAATTTTAAAATTAGTTTTGTTTTTTGTTAGGATCTAACTAATTGACGCCAAAAAGATTTGTTTTGTCACTGAAATTAGAATAAATCCTAAAATTTTTAAGTAAAACAATTTTAGTTAATTGCAGAGTGCAAAAATATTAATGGTCTCTGAGCAATAACTTTATTTTTTTAAGTCAGACCAGACAAATATATGGAAATTTTAGTATTAGTTCGGTTTTCTTTATGCTTAAAGTGATTCTGGGTTGCAGCGGTAGCTAGTAACCTAACCTAGTAAGAGACGATCACGTCCAATGTTAAGAAATATAAAAACCCCTAACTCCTAGAAAAATAGTCAGATCAAAACAAAAAGTACACCATTAGAACCGCCTTGTCCGAAACCCCTATAAAGGAAACTTACCACCCTTTGGCTTAAATAACAAAGAAAATATATTGGCTTGAAAATCAAGAAAATTGACTTTAACCACGTTATTCTCCCCAAACGGGATATTTTTTTCTCTTTTCTCTTTTCTTTTGTATCCAGAGATAGCTTGGCACTGGAACATCGTAGAGGGTTGTTCAATAGCTCATTTTAAAGGAAATTAATTGGGTTAAAAATCTATAGTAACTAAAATAAATTATTTCTAAAAGAGAATAAATTTTTCCACCAAAAACTGTATTTTTGATGCAGTGACGTCATAATTACTGTATAAGAAACGTCAAAACTGTAAATATTCTCATTCATGAATACATAATGGTTAGATCAAAGTACAGTAAAGAATGAACTCCAGCCCATAGTCACTGAAACATAAAATAAATAATAACATGGACGGTAATGCAACACATTTATCTTTTGACAAAAAAATAAAATACACGTATCTTTTGAATAAAGACTTCTCTGGGTTATGGTGCTATATTTGACTTACTTTGCTGCCTTATTCCCGGGTTGTTTTGTCTTTTACTATACCAGCCAAGAAAAGTTCTAGGATTTTTCTTTGTTTTAATTATCTCTTAACAGAGTACTAAAAATCGAGGTTGTACCCTTAGTAAATTCTATTCTAAGCCAACCATGTATTTTTAAGCTAAAGCGACACAACTAAAGAGTTATCATAATGGCCGATAATTATTTTGTCACTTAATGATTAGCACTAAGGGAAATGTAGATCCGAACCCATTCTAAGCACATATTAGTGCAATGGAAAAATATTCTTCTATTTCTTTCTCCAAAGCATTTGTATATGTGATATGTGAAGGTATCTTATATGTGTGAAAAAAATGAAGTTATATTATATTATTAAACAAGCAGGTCTGTATTATTTATGACTTTGTTGACTTTTTATTAAACAGCTGAATATTTTTTTTTTTGGAAATTGGCACCATGAAGTATTTTGGCCTGAAAAACGATCTAGATAGGTCAGGAGCTTGAAAAAATTCATTTAGAGCCTTAATTTTGGTTTTAACTGAAAATGCTGTTAGAATTTACATTTTAACACCATTAGACTGTATTATTTTTGCCCCAGGAATGGTCAGATCGGTTTTGGTACCTATGGTTCATGCAAAATTACACAAGATGACAAATAAATCTGGACAGTTAAAGAAAAATGCCTGGAACAAGGAACAGCAAAAGGCACATTGTTCTACAATGGAAAACGGTGTACAGCGAAATCCATGGTTAGAAGAAAAAGCAAAATTATAGTAGAACGAGGGAACGTGTCAGTTTAGGTTGCGCGAGTCTGCGAAGGATAAACAGGAAAGAGGAATTGAATTTATGCCATAATTACTGAATTCAAATAAAATTGCTGATTGTTCACCATACAAGGAAGAAGTATTATTTTAGCTTCTGCAAAGATACACAGGAAGGAGAAAATTAATTTGTATCGGAATTTCTTAATCTCCCTGGCTTGGAATAAAGTTATATTGGCGTCTGTAAAAAATAAACAGAAAAGAAGAATTGAATTCGTGCCAGAAAAAGAAATCATATGAGTGACGTCACATTTATGTACATTCAAACAGCGAAATTATCTCATTTTTTTCCAGGGATGGACCCGGAGACGTCCTGACGCTCATTTTAATGGGGGGGGGCGATCTTCATAAATTTTACCGAATGGCTACCTGATTTGTGCCGAATTTTCTGCAGCAATCCAGAATTTCAGCTTATTTTACAAAATTTCTGCTGAAATTTTCGCCCTCGGTGAAAATTTTGCCGAATGCCAAAAAAGTTGGGGGGGGGGGGGCATCGCCCCTCGGGGCGCTCCTGGATCGACATATAGTTATTAGTAACGTTATTTGTACATGTAAAATTAGAAAAGATGACAAATGAGTCCGAACGGCTAAAGAAAAAGGCATGTATAAAAAACAGCAAAAGCACATTGAATTTCAAGCGAAAATGTTGGACAATGACATCTGAAGTTAGAAGACAAAGTAAAATTACAGTGGAAATATGGAGGGTGTTAGTTCGTTAAATAGGAAGGAGGCATTAATTAGTACGGTAACTGCAAAACTTGCGAAATTAAACAAGATGACAATTGACTGAATTTATAAATAAAAAGGCATGGAACAGGAAACAATAACAAATCACATTGAACCGCAAACGAAAATATGACTCAAAACTGAAAAGCAACACGATAATTATGCTATTG
>JAQQPU010021457.1:0-10285 GCA_029168905.1 Artemia sp. Kazakhstan ARC1039 | reverse complement strand
TGAGGGCTAAATAAAAGTTCAAATAAGGGATAATTCCCCCCTTTTTTACAGAAGGAAAATTAGTACCCCCCTCCCTGGGCTAACCATAATTTTGTCTAGAAAAGCATTTATCACATTTCAGTAAAGCACAACGTAAAAAATTTCGTGAAATATACTAGTCGCATCCTTTTGAATCTGTGAAACCTTTGAGACTAAACCGCTAACGAACAGGAAGTGCTTTAAAAAAGGGTCAGAGTTAATTAAAGGCCTCGCGCCGGAGAGCCATGTGTCAAACCAGAGCGGCATATTGCATTAAGAATTGGCAGGAGTCAGTGGACACTTTAAAATCACAATAAAGAAAAGCTATAATTTATCAAAAAGATAATTATTTCTATTTGCGAGAATTTCGATTGTAAAAACAATGAGGGAGGGGGTTAGGTTTTGAGGGTAAAAAGAACATATTTTATGTTTTCTATCGAGTATAAAGATTGTATAGTGATGTTTGTACTAGAGTGGGAGGGGGGGAGGGGATTTACCTGAATATACTGGAGGGTGACCAACGAAAATAATTTTATTTGAAAATAAAAAATTAAAATGTATTAAATCAGAACTTACATTGCAAATTGAAGTTGCCAAGGCTTCTAAAGAGTCAAATTTATCCATTCTTGTGTCATCAACTATGTCAAAATACTTTCTGATAATTTAATCACAATGCATGTCCGTTATATACGAAATCTCAAGGGTGAATTGTTATGTAACGGGAAAAACCATATGTAAGCAAGCTTCTGATTGGCTGAGAAGGGGTATGTAGCCGACTCTCTGATTGGCTGAGAAGGAAACACGTGATCTAACTGTTTCCTATTTCTGGAAACTCTTAACATTCACCTCAAGCATGCACTTGGACAAAACAACAACAACTACAAATACTGTTTCCTTTTTCTGGAAACTCTTAACATTCGCCTCAAGCATGCACTTGGCCAAAACATCAAATAAATCGACCTTGGAAAAAGAGGTCATTGACCCCATTAACCACGTGTTCTCCCTAGGGACTCTATGCCCATATATGGACTCCCGTCACGATCAATAGGGGCCTTTCTACTTATGTCCTTCTGATAATCTTGAATGCACACAGTGTCTTTTGACTTAGTTCAACTTCTCACTCAAGATACCCAGACAGTTTTAACTCAACGCCCTTAGACATTTCTGAGATATTACAGATATGTTTTTAGAAAAAATAGGATGCACCTAGTGCCTTTTGAAGTGGTTTAACATTTTCAAAACATACCCTAAGGCTCCAGCATGATGCACACTTAGTTTTTCCTGGGATATTACGCAGATCCCCTCCTGATAATCTGGATACACATAGTTTATTTTGATTGTGATTTACATCCCCTTCAAATTTTACTGAAATATATGCTCCATTCCATTCCTGAGATAGTGCATCTGTCCCCTTTTGAAAACCTGAATGCACATAAAATCTTTTGGTTTAGTTCAATAGTAGTTGAAGTGGCAGTAGTAGTGGTAGTAGTAGTATTAGTAGGCGTACCGGTAGTAGTTTAGTAGTAGTAATGGTAGTAGTAGAAGTATTTGTAGTAATAGTAGTAGTGGTAGTAGTAGCAGCAGTAGAAGTTGTAAATAGTCTCTGCTGCAGGTACGAGTTGCCACAATCACATATAAACGCAGTTGCAGTTCTAAGTAGTCTCAGTAGCAGTCGCTGTCAAAAGTAGACACAGTGACTGTTAATCACTCGCAGTCACAGTCACAAGTACCTGCAATCACAGTTAAAAGCAGCTTCAGAAGCAAGTAGTTGTAGTTGCAGTCGTATGTAGTCGCAATCAAAGTTCCAAGTAGTTGCAGTCACAGTCATAAATAGCTGGAATCGTAGTCACTGTCGTATACAGTTGTAGTTGCAGATAAAAATAGTCACATTAGCGGTACTAGCAGTAGCATAAGTAGTAGTAATAGTAGTTGTCGTAGAAGCAGCAATAGTAGCTGTAGTAGCCCTGAAGTGCTCAGTTTGATAGCTTCAGCCGTACCTGAGATTTCACTAATATACCCTTTTGATAACCTGCACATATATAGTCCATTTTGATTCTGTTTGACATATACCCCAGTATTCCCTGAAAATCTCACCTTAATGCCCTTTGCCATTCTAAAGATATTGCCAGTAAGTCTATTCTAACGACCATGTTTAGCAAAACATCCCCTCAAAATGCCCTAAAGGTTTTAATTTAATGCTTGCAGCCGTCTAACTCATTCCAAACACGTCCTTGTGATGAATCTGATGCGTCATTTAATCTAATTCAGCATCCCCAAAAACTTGCTCTGAAAGTTCTAGCATAGCGCACCTTAGCTGTTTCCAGGGAAATTGAACATACGCCCTTTTGACTATCTGGATGTACATAGTGTCTTTTGATTTAGCTTTATATCAACATAAACTTCTTCCCCGAGACATAGTATCTGTGTCATTTTAACAACCCGGATGCACTTAAACTCTTTTGATTTATTTCTATTGCAGTAAAAGCACCTGTAATAGTAGTAGTTGTATCGGTGGTAGTAGTAGGAGTAGTAGCAGTAATAGTAGTGTTAGCAGCGGTAGTAGTAGTAGTAGTAGTGGCTGTGGAAGTAGTAGTAGTAGTATTGGTTGTAGTAGTAACAGTAGTAGTATGCGCATAGTAACTTTCCTTTAGTTCAACACCCCCTCGACATACCCGGTAAGTTTCTATTTAATATCCTGTCATTCCAAGGATATTACTGATACTCCTTTTGACAACTTGCATACACATAGCGTGTGTTTTGATTTAGTTCAATTTTCCAATTAGCATACCCAGAAATTCTTACCTTAATACTCTTACTGAGCGTTTAGACGCTGGATTCTGTCTCAGACTCTGTCCAAGTTTCCTGCTCAGAATGGATGCACTTTTGAGGTGTCCTACCTGTTTCTTCTTTGGTTCTTTTTTAGGTTAGGTTTATCTAATCTCCCGTCTTTGATGGTAGAATTCCCTAAATTCTAGTCATTATAGGATCTACCAAAACAGGCTATAGAATCTCAATCAAACATGGGTTGAGGTAAGAGTAAGTGTCTTAGCGACTCCTTTTACGAATTGGTACCTGATCCAGCTTATGTGGGGTCTCCAACTTTTATCATCAGGATATTCACGAGAAGGGTTGTAAGATCTTGATGATTTCTGACAGGAAATATGAGTTTTTATTCCGGTCATGACGTTGGGATGCCAGGAACCATTTCCGAACTATGTGGAGAGTTCAAAAGGAGGGCTCCTAAATGCATGTCGTTAAAAAGATAATCAAAAGTGTTCGCTTTCAATCAAGCTCAAGAATCCCCTGTCTCATGTCGTCACGAACTTTTCAGATGCTGGCACATGCTCTCAACCAAATTCCGTAGGCAATTAGAACGCTTGTCATAATTTTGTCTTATGGGAATGTGGGCTCGTTCAGACCTATGCAAGAGCAGGGGAGTGGGTGCCTTATAATTTCTTATCAGCGTATATATCTTTCTCTACAAGAGATATATTACAATTTAAAATAGGTGGAAACTAAACTCCTGCTAGCACGTATCCCCTCTACCCTCCCCGTGCAATTTATTGGCTGGACTCATAATACCCCGCCTTGCTTTGTCCACCTCTGTCCCAAAGGCAGGTAAATGCAATATTTTATGCTACAAAGAAAAATATTGTAGCAGTTGGAGGGGAGCTATTACCCCCATTCACCTAGCACCAATAATATAGGTGTTTACCAAAAATATTCCCGGGAAGCGCATGGGAGTAGATAGTAATTTTCACTGCGCCCTTATCCAAAATTCACTCTATATTTATCAAGACTCAATGAGAGTTAGGACATTCAGGCATTAAAATGCACTTTATGAGCCATCAGCCTTTTGTACATTAAATAAAAAAAAAACGAGTTTTTTTAAACGAAAGTAAGGAACGACGTTAAAACTTAAAACGAACAGAAATTATTCCTTATATGAAAGGGGTTGTCCCCTCCTCAAAACCTCGCTCTTTACGCTAAAGTTTTTTATTGTTTAAAAAAAATAGAGCTGTGAGAAAGTCAAACTTTAGCGTAAAGAGCGAGGCGTTGAGGAGGGGACAGCCCCTTTTATATACGGACTAATTTCTGTTCGTTTTAAGTTTTAACGTCGTTCCTTGCTTTCAGTTAAAAAAAACTTGTTTTTTTTATTTAATTTTTGAACGTTTTTGAATTAATGCAGGTTTTGATATTGCCTCACCGTACATGAATAACTAAAACAAAATGTGCATATTAATTTTACTTTTATTTGGTTAAATGGCTTTCTCGAAACTTGTTTAATTCTATTTTTGAACGTTTTTATTAGTAATAATTATGCGTAACTTACGAATTAACTTACGTAACGAACTTCTATATGCATAGATTTTTAATACGTATATTAGGGGGTTTGCCCCCTAGTCAATATCTTGCTCTTTAAGCTAAAGTTCGAATTTTGTTCCAATTCTTTAAAAACGACCCCTTAATCACAAAGGCCGTTAATTAGAATAAATAGCTCTTATGAAAGTACAAAAAAAAATCTTTGGCTTAAAGAGCGAGGTATTGACTAGGGGGTGAACCCAATCATATACGTAATATTTTCTGTTCGTTTTAAGTTTTGATGTTGCTCCTTACTTTCAGTTGAAAAACTTTTTTTTTTATTTAATTTCTGATCTTTTTCTTTAACAATGATGGGAAATCTGGCGCCCCCTTCATAACAATGTCCTTTTCTTCCATGGAAAGATCTTCCCATATAACCCCGACCCCCCTCCTCCACCTACCAGAAAAAAAAACCCTGAAAACGTCTGTATACTTCCAAATAACCAATACTATATGTTAACATTGAGTAAAGTTCATAACTTTCAGCCCTCCCCCCGGGGACTTCGGCGGATTAAGTCATCCTAAAAGACATAATCATCATAGTTTCGACCATGCTGAACAAAATGACTATCTCAAAATTTTGATCGGGTGGCTTTGGGAAAAAAATGAGCGTGGGAGGGGGCCTAGTTGCCCTCCTTTTTTGGTCACTTAAAAAGGGCACTAGAACTTTTAATTTCCGTTGCAATGAGCCCTCCCACGATATTCTAGGACCGCTGGGTCGATACGATCACCCCTGGGACAAAAAAAAAAAAAAATAAACACGCATCCGTGATCTTTCTTCTGGCAAAAAATGCAAAAATCCACATTTTTGTAGATAGGTGCTTGAAACCTATACAGTAGGGTTCTCTTATACGCTGAATATGATGGTGTGATTTTCATTAAGGCTCTATAACTTTTAGGGGGTCTTTCCCCCTTTTTTTCGAAAATCAGCCGAATTTTCTCAGGCACGTAACTTTTGATCAGTAAGACTAAACAAGATGAAACTTATATATTTGAAATCAGCATTAAAATCTGATTCTTTTGATGTATTTTAGAGTTTCGGTTACCATTGAGCCGGGTCACTCCTTACTTACAGTTCGTTACCACGAACTGTTTGATCACTTATACATCACTTTGTATATTTTATGAAAATTGAAGCAAATCAGTTTAGTTTAATGAAGCGTTAAAGTAAATACCAGAAACAATTTTCTGCGAGAAGAAGGGAAGTATGACCTTGCAGCACACTTTCCAAGATTAGTCTAAATGAAGTGAAATCAGTGGCAGATCCAGGGGGGGGCGCCCCCCAACGTAGTCTAAAGTAGCGTAATTTACCTAATTAACGCAAGTTTGCGTTAATTAAACTTGCTCCTAACACAACTTTATCAGATCAACCTATTTTGCACCCCACCCCTAAAAAATCCTGGATCCGCCCCTGAGCGAAATTTCATATTAACTCCTACCACCACCCCATGCGTGTGTCTATGTTTATCTGAAGGATCATGGCCAGTTAGATAATTTGGGCATTGAAACGGGCTCTTTTAGACATCCCCTGTCCTCACAACGACCCATCGCTCCTCCTTCACAATAGCTGATGCACAATTATACATCACTAAACATAATTTTCTTGAAAGCTAAAGGAAATTAAACTTAGTTAAATCAAGTATTACGATTAATGTCCGTATTAACCATTTATCTTGTATGGACTAAGTGACTTTTCAGAAATAAATATGCCACATTAAGGCATTACTTTTATTGCTACTGCAAAAATCAATAAATAGTTTTCTGATAATTTGAATTGATTGGCTGGTTCAGAATTTTCAATTGATAGCAACTTGATCCTCATTAGAGCAATATCATAGTTTGATCCCATAAGGCCATAAGATAGCAGGAAAGTGCATTTCCCCGTAGCCTAGTCTTTTTGGTCACTTGAAAAGGCACTAGAATTCTTAATTTCCGTTCGAATAAGCCTCTTCCTATCATGTAGGACCACTGGTTCGATACGATCATCTCGAGAAACAAAGAACGAAAAAACAAGCATCCCTGATCTTTCTTCTAAAAAAAAGAAGCAAAATCCCACATCATTACAGATAGAATCTTGAAACTTCTACAGTAGGGTAGGGTGTTCTGGTATAGTTAATCTAGTGCTATTATTTTCATTAAGATGACTTGACTTTTTGATTCGTAACGTTACATTTAATGAATATTTTTTTTTATAGTAGAATCAGCATAAAAAGTTAATTGTTTTGATACAATAATTGTTATCAGGACTCCTCATTTTAGACTTTTGGTTACTATTGGTCCGAGTCCCTCCCTACTTACATTTCGTCGCTTTGAATATTGAACATAGAATTTGAAAATAGCGCAACGCATGAATGAACATCTATTTTGAAACAATGGATAATCCCGTTCAAAAGAAGGTTTTATTTAGCCAAACCGAAACTCACACTTTGAGTTTGATCAAAGAACGCATTCCTCTGCAGTAAATAAAGGACGTTCATTCATGAATTGCCTTCACAAATAACATTCGTGATATCTGCTAAAAATATATATTAATGATATGTGTTCTTTCACTCTTAGAAAATTCATAGGACCGAGACAACACTTGGCATGTAAACTTAATTAGATAAGATCTTCATGTCTATTAATCGTATATATGATCTTTGTATTCAAAAATCAATGGGTGTAAACAAAAATTATAATAGCTCCTAGACTGTGAAGCTGTAAACGAATCTTCGAAAATGCAAATGACTCCATGGGAAAAGCTCTTTGGTCCAGAAAGCGAAGGTCTGTGTCTCTGATGGGTTTGCTCTTGGTAAATTTTTAGTTTTATTAATTAATGAAAGGCGGAAAAAAATATTGATATTCCTAACGCGCAAGGGTACGCATGAATCTTTGTAGTTACAAAAGAATG
Source organism: Artemia sp. Kazakhstan ARC1039 (assembly GCA_029168905.1). NCBI lineage: Eukaryota > Metazoa > Arthropoda > Branchiopoda > Anostraca > Artemiidae > Artemia > Artemia sp. Kazakhstan ARC1039. Next base: position 3,015 of record JAQQPU010021457.1, on the reverse strand, counting down.
CAGTTCCAATTAACCAATTGAGACAGGGAAGCGGAATCTCTCAGACGAGCCTTCTCTTGGCAATTATCTTCTAGTGTTATACACATAGGTAGGCCACTCGAGTTCAGAAATAAGTATACTTAGTATTAATTTGATACACTAAATTTTGAACAATGTTATTAACGTTTATTTTGTAATATGTATAGCAGTTTTTATGAAGTTCACAAACTTCACGACTCTTATCCAGGAACCAATGATTTTTGTTAAATTTTTTGTTTAAACTGTATTATTATAAACAACTAATTTCACTTCTTTTTTCATATTAGAGTGCATAAATAAACACAGGAACACTTAAGATAGTAAACTTAAACAGTGTATGTGCAGATTAAAGACAAAATTAGACATTAATTTTTTTGTGTAAAAAAAGAAAAAAAAATTACAAAAGAAGCGTCAAAAAAGAAATGAGCGATAATAAAACCTAGAACTCATAGAAATAAAGTCTTGATAGCTCATATGTAAATAACGATCCTTACCATTAGTAACCAAACTTATAAAATAATCTTGATAACAATTTATACACCAAAAGAATTTTATTTTTCTGCCTCTTCCAAATATGTAAAATTTATTAAGTTTAAAAGACTCTCAAAATTCATTACTGCTACTACTAATAACTCACTGCAGCACCAAGCTGCCTGAGGCCATAGCAGCTACACACGCTCCTCCTCCATTCGAATCTATTCTACACCCCCCTCTTTACTCCCTCCCAGGACGTTCTCATTTGCCTTAAATCTTCCCTTATCATATCCTCCTCACCCATCTTCGACAAGCTTTTCGTTTGGCCCTAGACGGTTGGCCTAAAAGGACAATCTTTGGCAATCTGTCATCCTTCATCGGCAGAACATGTCCTAGCGTCCTAGCCATCTAAATCTTTCTCTCATTATATCCTAGAAAATGGGATTGAACCACACTTTTCGTACAGCCTATTGTTTAAAAAACGGTCAGAAAGTCTGGTATTCAAAATGATCTGTAGGCATTTCCCCTGGAAAATATTTAGCAAATTTTCATCATTTTTTTCGTTGCACCAATTGCTTTGGAACCATTCTTCATTACTGTCATCGCTATCGCTTCCAATATTCTAATCTTGGTTTGCAGGTTTATCTTCCTATTTTTCCAAACTTTTTTTTAACTGCGAGAAAACACACTGCGACTTGGATGTTCTATTTTTGACATCTGCACTTCACCCATCGTCTTTACTAATAATTACCCGTTTTTTGCTCTTTACGCAATTAAATGGTTTTTTATACTGATGTCTATTCAAAGATATTTGATTATTACAGCATATCCGATTCCTAACAACGATTTCTACTAAGATTCAAACTTCTGGTTTTATTTTCAAGGTTTTTGAATTGTTGTATTCACTTGTTAAAATCTATATAAATATTTTTGCTATTACTAGTTTTTTTTACCCTTTACGCAATTAAATTTCTTTTCATACTGCAGTCCATTCAAAGATATTGGATATCTGTGTGCACTCGACACGTGGCAGGTTTTTATGTATGGATTCTTTATATGGATGTCTCAAAATTTTGATTGGAAGTATTTGGGGAAATGATGAGCGTGGGGAGGGGTCATTTGACCTCTGATCACTTTCGACTAATGAAAAAGGGACTAGTCCTCTCCATTTCCAATCGAATAAGCCCTTTTTGAAGTTTCTACGCCAACGCTTTCTGTAAAAACCTTATATGACCCAAGGGCATAAGTTACAACCCTTATCCTGAGGGACGTGGGGGGGGGGTTCATCCTCAAAAACAAAATTTTCAGACCTTTCAACTACGTTGAACAAAATAGCCATATCAAAATGATGATCGGAAGTGTTTAGGGAAATAATGGGCGGGGGGGGGGGGCATTCGCCCTCCGACCGCTTTTGAATATTAATAAGGGCACTAGTCCTCTCAATTTCCTATTGAATGAACACTCTTTGAAGTTTCTACGATAACGCTTTCTATAAAAACCTTATATGCCCCCAGGGCATAACTTACAACTTAGCCCTGAGGGCTGTTGGGGGGGGGTTGTCTTACTCAAAGACATAATTTCTGATCGGAATTTCTTAGGGAAATAATGGGCGTTGGGGAGGGGGGGATATTTGCCTCCCGATCGCTTTTGACTATGGTCTAAAAGAAACAAACAAGCCAAAAAAAAAAAAAAATAATACATTATGCCAACATAGTTCTTTACTTAGGCAGCGTTATTGCGCTGCCTATGATAACATGGGCTAGAGACCTTTTTGGGAGAAGGGCTAGCTGTGCCCAATTTTTTTGGTCACCGAAGAGGGATATAGCAATTTTAGTTTCCATTCGAATAAGCCACTAAGAATTTCTCTATTATGTTGTGGATATCTACTATCCCTGGTAGAAAAAAAAGAAAAAAAGAGACATATCAGTGCTACCCATGCAAAAAAGTGTATTGTCATTGTTGTTCAAGGTGGAGATAATTTTGGAGACCACACTGCCTTTCCATAACGATAAATAAAAGTTCAAATAGGGATAAAATCCTTTTAATAGATAGTTTTTCACGAACAATGATAGAAATTCACAAAAAAATACCAGATATTTCAGTCACATATGCAGTGACCGTCATCAGTAGTAAACTGAAAACTGATGACCGTTCTTTACAATGCTCCAATAGTAAAGTGGTAGGTATCCTAAACTTTCACGCGGGAGACCGGGGTTCGATTCTCCATCGGAGTGAATTTTTAATATACAGAAATTTAAAATAATATCTGTTAAATTTAAAACTTAAGAAACTCAATTTAGCTACCTCCTAGCTAAATATAAAAACTTTAATATAAATTACTGTTGGCAAGAGTTTGTTCTTTATTGTAATTATTTGAAAAAAACTAAAAGAGGCTGAGTCAAAGTTCGAACCTTAAAACGTACAGGGATTAGGAGGTACAGTTGGGGGGCTGCCGCCTCCCAAACCCCCCGCTTTCGCAGCCTTTAAATAAAAAAAAAGTTCTTTAAACTGAAAGTAAGGAGC
>JAQQPU010021455.1:2446-14697 GCA_029168905.1 Artemia sp. Kazakhstan ARC1039 | reverse complement strand
GGGAAGGCATAGGGGTTTTGAGCCCAACTTATGTTAATTTCTGCTCGTTTTAAGTTTGACTCGGTTATTTATTGTAATTTCTGTTCGTTTTGGGTTTCATTTATTTATCGATGCTGATTTGTGGTAGTTTCACGCTTGGTAGATTATTTGATTTTAATTTTGCTCATTTTTGATTTAATGGAGCTCTTTACTTTTCTTTGAAAAAACTTATTTTTTGGAAACAGTTTTTTTTAATTAATTTCTGTTCGTTTTATATTGACATAGTCTTTTCAGGGAAAAAGAAAATAATACTTTAAATCTTTTCGTTTTTTTTAAGAATTTATAGTTTGGCCTGCTATTTGTTTGCTGAAAAACAATTTTCAGCAAAATTTAACAACATAGACCCTTATAAAAATCTGGACACAAATAGTAGTGTTTAATTTAGTTTCATACCTCCTCTAGTTGACCTGAAATGGAAAACTTGATAACATTCGCAAAAAAATTTGTTTACTTTCTTTGATAGCTTGGATACACTTACGCTATTTTGATTTGGTCAAATTTTAAGAGCAGAAGAAGCCCTGAAAGTTTGAACATAATACCCTCAGTTGTTCTTGGGATAGCGCTGAGATGCCTTATTGGGAATTAGCATAAACACAGTGCATTTGATTTAATCTTAAGGCAACATTTACTTTTTAAACATAAAGGCAAATGGGAGGGTGGGCGTGGGAGGGGGATTAGTTTCCCTCCATTTACTTTCGACTATTATAAAGGACATCAGCCTTTTCTATTTTCAATCGAATAAGCCCTTTTCAAAGTTCCTACGACAACTCCTTCGATACGAAGTGCCCTGGTCTAAACAACAACAACAACAAAAAAATGATACATTATACCCACATCGATCTTTACTATAAAAATGTCAAGCCTTCCAATCACTTTCGATTATTAAAAAGGGCACTAGGCTTTTCGATTTCCAAACTAATGATCCCTTTTTGAGTTTCTATGACAAAGCTTTCTATAAGCACCGTATATGCCCCCAGGGCATAAATTACAACCCTTACCCTAAGGGCTGTGAGGGTGGTTGTCATCCTCTAAGACCTAATTTCCAGAACTTTCAACTACGTTAAACAAAATGGCTATCTCAAAATTTTGATTGTATGTGTTTCGGGAAATGGTGGGCGTGGAAGGGGTGTTAGTTGCCTTCCAATCATTTTCGACTATTAAAAAGGACACAAGCCACTCTAATCTCTAATTGAATGAGCACTTTTCAAAGTTTCTACGACAACTTCTTCGATATGAAGTGCCCTCCTAAAGGAAAAAAAAAAAATAATACATTGTGCCAACATCGTTCTTATATAGCTCCAGGGCATAACTACAAAACCCTTGCCCTAAGGGTTGTGGGGGAGTAACCTCAAAAAACATATTTTCTCTCTGGAAATCAGTTACTCTGAACAAAATGGTTATCTTAAAATTTTGATTGGATGTATTTGGGGAAACGGTGGGCGTGGAAGGGGTGTTAGCTGCCTTCCAATCCCTTTGGACTATTCAAAAGGGCACTAGCTATTCCAATTTCCAATCGAATGAGCCCTTTTTGAAGTTTCTACGACAACTCCTTCGATACGAATTGCCCTGGTATGAAAAAAAAAAAAAAAAAAAATAACAAATTGCCCCAACATTGTTCTTTACTTAGACACTTCGATTGCGCTGCCTATGACAACATCCTGAATTGCCTAATGCTCTTTTACCTACCTCTTTTCATCCGAAAAATCAGAAAGAAAAATGAACAGAATTTTAAAGTGGAAGGTAGAATTTTTGTTTCATGAAAAATTTCTTCTTCTCCTTCCTACAAACCGATATACATGGCGAGCCCAAGGTGACAGTATTTATTTTTAAGAAACAGATTAGCCGGGATGACGGTTGAAGCCCGGAGGTTGATATCGATAACCAAAAAAGAGAAAAAAAAACGGCGGCGTATTTGTGACGCCGCCGTCGATAGAATCAACGGCGGCGTCAGCGCGCTGATGCAAGCTCGGCGGCGCGCCACCGTTTTTTTCGGCGGCGCGCCGCCAACTTTTCGGCGTGGCTTCGGGGTCTAGCGGAAACTCTTCACTGGCCGCAGTCTCTTTTGAAGTTTTTTTTTTTTTTTTTGTGTTTTGTCTCTTTTTTTTTTTTTTTTTTATAAAAAGGGTGGTCGTATATGCTTTGGAGGAAAATTAATGGATTGGTAATCATAAGCTCTAGTGCCCTTTTTAAGAGGCAAAGTAATCAGAGCACAGCTACCCCCCCCCCACCAAACACAAAAACACGTCGTGTTTTCCTGAGACATATCCAAAAGATATTTTGAGACAGTCCTTTTATTCAAAATAGTTCAAATATTATGTAACAAGGTTTTTGGTGATACAAACCACCAGAGTATGGGGGCGAGGGTTGTAATTTATGCCCCTGAGGCTTTTAAGGTTGTTATGGAAGGAATGGTTGTATAAGCTTTAGAAGTGGCTCATTTGGTTAAAACTGGAAGTTCTAGTTCCCTTTTAAGAGTCAATAGTGATGGAGGTCAAGTAGCAACACCTCCCCCCCCCACCCAACTACCCCTCTTTTTACCAAATACAGCTGATTGAAATTTGCGATAGCGATTTTCTTTAAAATAGTTCAAAGAATATACAAAAATGCTTCCAGGGTTGGCAAAACCCCCCAGAGCTCTGGGGCAAGGGCTTTAAGTTCTGCCCTGGGGGGGGGCATATAAGGTTTTTATGGAATGGGTGGTCGTATAATTCAGATGGGTCTCATTTGATTTTAAATTGGAAGCTATAGTGCCCTTTTTATGAGTCAAAGTTATTTGAGAGAAACATCCCCCCATGCCCATCATATCCCTTAACCAATGTCCAAACAAAGTTTTGAGGCATCAATTTTTTCAGCATTGTTGAAAGGTTCACTAATTTTGCGTAGCAATAGTTTGTAGTAGTATTTGAAGCAGTGTGCAAATAGCACCTTTTTTCAACATCCCCTTCAACACACGATAAAATTTTTAACTTAATACCATCAACCGGTCCTGAAGCATTGCTGTCATGTCCTCTTGACAACCTGTATGGACACAGTGTGTTTCGTTTTATATCAATACAGTTACAGTATTGCCCAAAATTTTCGCCTTAATACCCTTAGGTTTATTAGTTGTAGTAGTAGCACCAGTATATGTTTTAGTAGCAGTAGGAGTACAGTTATTAGTAACAGTTTTAGTTTTAGTAGCAGTAGGAGTACAGTTATTAGTAACAGTTTTAGTTTTAGTAGCAGTAGTAGTAGTAGTAGTAGTAGCAGTAATAGTAATAGTAGCAGTAATTGTAGGAGTAGAAGCATTAGTGTTATGATGCAAATATTGTCTTTTGGATAGTTCAATATCCCCCACAACAAGCGTTGTAAGTTTTAATTTCACACACGAAAGTGTTCCTAAGATATTGCTGATATGCCCTTTTGACAACCTGCATACGAATGGCAGGTTGTCATCCGTACAACATAAATATTCTCTGAAAATTTCACCTTCATACCGTCATAGGTCGTGGATTTTGAGCTAGCCAGAAGACATTGTGTGCATTCATTTAATGCTGCTTCTACGGTTACTGTAACTAACGACATTATTGGCATTAAGTTGAAACTTTTAGGGAACGTTTAGGAAGAGTTTGAATTAAACGAAAAACCTATGTGCACACAGGTATTAAAAGGGCATATAAGCACTATAGGGCATATGAGGACAGAAGCAGCGATGTTCTATCATAGCTAGTGGTATCATTGATATTTTAAAGGAGCAAACTTGATTGAAAATCAAAAGTTCTAATCAGCCCTCCTCTTTAGCTCAGAATTTTCCAAACACTTCCAATCGAAATTTTAAGAAAGCCATTTTGTTCAGCATAGCTGAATGGTCTATTAGCTATATCTTTAGGGTTAATGGGTAGGTCAACCCCCCACAGTTGTGTCATTTGCACATTATGCTTATAAACTAAATGTTGCTTTAAAATTAAATCAAAACACACTGTTTGTATGCTAGTTGCCAATAAGACATCTCAGCAATCTCACCAAGAACGGCTGAGGGTATTAAGTTCAAATTTTGGGGGCTACTTCTGTTAATACTTCTGCTCTTAAAATTTTACTAAATCCAAAAAGTGTAAATGCACCCAGGCTGTGAAAGAGTATAAATATAATTTTTCTGGAATGCTATTAACTTTTATTCATCAGGTCAACTAGATGGTTTTTATGACTAAATTAAACACTATTATTTCTGTCATGATTTTCAAAACAGTCTATGTTGTCAAAAATTGCTAAAATATTTTCTCCAGCGTATAAATAGCAGGCCAAACTATAAATTTTAGAGGAAAAGCTGAAAGATTCAAACTATTATTTTCTTATCGCTGAAAAATACTATGTCAATATAAAACGAACAGAAATTATTAAAAAAATCTTTTCCACGAAATAAGTTTTTCAAAAAAAGTAAAAAATTCCATTAAACCAAAATGAGCAAGAACAGAATCGAATAATCTACAAAGCATACAACTACCACAAATCAATATAAATAGATAAATGAAACCCAAAACCAACAGAAATTAAAATAAATAAAAGAGTCAAACTCAAAACGAGCAGAAATTAATATGAGTAGGTTTCAAAACGCATATGTTTTCTAAAAGCCAGAACATAATTTGTACTTTACTGAAAAAAAAAATCTTTGAAGTGTTTTTACTTTTATAACTTCGCGAAATCAAAATTAATTAAAATTTTAAGGAATAAATATCAGCATATTTATATTAAACAAAGAATGGACATTTTTTCAGTAAATTCATTTGAATTTTTTTCTGTAAAGTACAAATTATGTTCTGGCTTTTATACAACATAGGGGTTTTGAACCCTACTCATATTAATTTCTGCTCGTTTTGAGTTTGACTCTTTTATTTATTTTAATTTCTGTTTGTTTTGGATTTCATTGTTTATTGATACTGATTTGTGGTAGTTGTATGCTTGGTAGATTATTTGATTCTATTTTTGTTCATATTGGTTCTTTAAATTTTTTTGAAAAATGTATTTTGTGGAATTTTTTTTTTTTTTAAATTAATCACAATAGTAGTGGTCGTAGTATGAGCCGTGGTATCAATAGTAGTGTTATATTAGAAGCAGTAGTAACAGTAGTAGCAGCAGTATTAATAGCAGTAGTAGTATGCTGTTGCCTTTTCGCTAGTTGAACACCCCCCATTATGCCCATGAAGTTTTAGCTCGATACAATAAGCCCTTCCAAAGATGTTGCTTGGATCTTTTGACAGTCTCTATGTAGATACTATGTTTTGATTTAGTTTAGCTTTCCTCTCAATATTTCCTCAAATTTTCACTTCAATACCCTCAGCCTTGGCGAGTACTCCCTACAGAAGCAGTAGTTGTAATGGTAATAGCAGTGGTAGCAGCTGTAGCAGAATCAGTAGTAGTAGTAATAGTAGTAGCAGCAGTAGTAGTAGTAGTAGTAGTAGCGTGCAAATATTGACTTTTTTTGTCAATTAATCATCCCCATTATCATTTCCTCAAATTTCTAAGTAAATTCACTTAGTCATTCCTGAGTTACGCCGTTTTGACAACCCTTATGCACATAACGTGTTTGGATTTAGGTCGACACTCCCCTCACTATTCTCTGAAAGGTTCACTTGAGTACCCTTCGTGTTTTTGGACACTAAATGTCCAACATGCCCTCATTTTCAATACAAATAATATATGTAAAAAAAATGTGATTTTTCCAACTATGCCGAACAAAATGGATATTTGAAAATTTGATTGAATGTGTTTGGGGAATTGATGGGCGTGGGAAAAGTTTGATTACTCTCCAATCACTTTTGGCTCTTAAAAGGGCAGTAGAACATCCAATTTCAAATCGAATGAGGTCCTGTTGGAGCTTCTACGACAACTCTTTCTATGCAAAGTGCCTTGGTAAAAAAGATAAACAAAACATTGTGTCTACTCCGCTATTTATTTAGGCAGTGCTATTGCGCTGCCTATGATTTTCCCCTCAGAGACACTTAATATGGATGGAGTGGTCGTGGAAACTTCGAAGGGGCTTATTCGATAGGAAATCGGTAGTTCTAGTAAGCTTTTTAAAAGTCAACTGTTATGGGAGAGTACCTAGCTTTACCCCACCCCCTTTTTTCCTAAACTACATCCGATCAAAATTTTATGTAGCCATTTTGTTCAAGATAGTGCAAAGGTCAAATAACTATGTCTAACTATGTGTTTGACAAAACTTCCCACTGCCCAGGGGCAAGGGTAGTAAGTTATGCAAATTACCTATTGTTAAAATATTAGGGTTTTATGGAAATGGTGGTCGTAAAAACTTCAGAGAAGGCTAACTTGATTCGAAACCGAAAGTTCTAGTTCCCTTTTTAAGATTGTTAAAGATGGTTAAACACACGTCACTTATTAATCTAAAAGTAAAAATTTGATTATCAGATCCTCTTCCCTTTTCAGTGCCATGCGGCCTTTCTTTTAATTAATTAGAAAAAAAACATTGCGAAAGAAACGTTTTCCAAAGAAAAGTAAAGGCAATTTTTAGCTTAAGATCAGCAGATACAAATATCTGTTAAAATTCAAACTCAAAACGACCAGCAATTAATATTAAAGAATAAATGAAATCCAAAACGAACAGAAATTGAATAAACAATAATAGCAAAAAAACATGCAACAAGTAATAATATAAATGAATAAATAAATCTTAAAACGAGTAATGCTTAAATTGAATATACAAATCAAGCTTAAAACGAAAAAAAAATATTTTGCAATTGAAGTATAAATGAACCTCAAAAACGAACAGAAATTAAATAAACAATCAATTTAAACAAACATACAATAGATAATAATGTAAATCAATAAATAGATCTTAAGACGAATTGTATTACAATTTTTATTTGTACTGAATATTGAAATTGAACATTAAAATTACAGTAAAATTTTGAACTGATGAGATTTCAGCAATTAATATCATTATACATCAAATATTCAGTTTAATTTATTAGTTCTTTCTAAAATTGTTCAAGACAAATATTGTTTCACTGCAAACAAGAGTTTGGATACTGCCCCCTTCTTTAACTGTAAAAACCTAAAGCCTATTACGTCATTGGCGCTTCTCTGAAAACCAATTATATTACAAATATTTTCTTTTCCAGTTCTTAGAGCATTGAAAATTAAAATAAAATTACATTGAAAGAAAATATTGAACTGATGGATCTTTCAACAATTAATATCATTATATATCAAATATTCAATTTGATTTTGTTTATACTTTCCAAGACTGTTCAAGACACATATAGTTTTCATTAGAGCGCCAATGACGTAGTAGGTTTTAGACTTTTACAGTGAGAGAAGGAGGCAATACCAAAACTCTTGTTTCTAGTGATTTTTGTTCGTTTCAAGCTTGAGTCGCATATTCATTTTAAGTTTCTCTCGTCTTAAGATTTAGTTATTCATTTACATTAGTATCTATTGTATGTTTGTTTGCATTGGTTGTTTATTTCATTTCTGTTTGTTTTGGGTTTCATTTATACTTCAATAGCAAAATATTTTTTTTTCGTTTTAAGCTTAGTTTGCATATTAAATTTAAGCATTACTTGCTTTAAGCTTTATTTATTCATTTATATTATTGCTTGTTGTATGTTTTTTTTGCTATTATTGTTTATTTAATTTCTGTTTTTTTGGGTCTCATTTATTCTTTAATAGCAATTTGGGTTTGAATTTTAACAGGTTTTTGTATCTGCGGACCTTAAGTTTAAAATGGCCTTTACTTTTCTTTGAAAAACGTCTTTTTCAGAAAGTTTTTTTAATTAATATTTGTTCGTTTTTGATCGCAAAAGTGTTTCAAGTTTTTTAAAATTCCTTATTTCAAAATGATTTTTTTTTTTTTTTAAATCAAACGTTTAGTAAAGTATCAAAAGTAGTATCAAAGTAAAAACATCAAAGTAAAAAAATGGGTTTGTGTCAACCACGGAGTTTTTACTATCTGATGCTTGAGCTATTTTTAACAAAATGGCTATCTCAAAATTTTTATCGGATGACTTTTGGGGGAAAAAGCGGGCGGGGGGGCGGGGGCTAAATGCCCTTCAATCACTTTTGAATATTTAAAAATGAACTAGAATTTCCATTTTCAACCAAATGAGCCCTCTCTGAAGTTTATACGAGAATCTCTTCTATAAGAGCCATATATGCCCCCAGGTCTTAACTTGCAACGCCTGTCCCCGGGCCTTGAGGGGTTGTGTCGACCCCGGAGTTTTAATATCTGATATTTGAACTATTTTTAACAAAATAGTCAACTAAAACATTTTATCGAAATGGTTTGGGAAGAAAAAGGCGAGGAGGGGCTAGTTGCCCTTTGAGCTTTTTTGACTCTGAGAAAGTAAACTAGAAATTTTAATTTCCAATCAAATAAGCCCTCTCTAACGTTTATACGAGCGTCACTTTCATAAGAACCATATACGGCCCCAGGACATAACTTACACGCCTCCCCTCCCCCCTCCCAGGCCCTGGGGAGTTGTTTCGACACCGGAGTTTTTCTAATCTGACCTTTGAACAATTTTAAAATTTTAAATCTCAAAATTTTTATCGGATGGGTTTGGGGAAAAAAGGAAGTGGAATGGGGCTAATTGCCCTCTGATCTCTTTTGAATCGTAAAAATTAAACTAGAACTTTCAATTTCCATTCAAATGACCCCTCTCTGAAGTTTATACAAGAATCCCTTCCATAAGAACCCCATACAGCCCCAGGGCATAACTTGCTACGCCTGCCCCCGGGCACTAGGGGATTGCATCGACACCGGAGTTTTTGTTATTTGACCTCTACCTTTTTTTAAACGAAATGGCTATTTCAAGATTTTTATTGGATGCATTTGGGGGAAAAGGGGCCAGGGGGATAGTTGCCCTCATATCTCTTTTGATTCTTAAAAACTGAACTAGAACTTTCAATTTCCAATAAAAGGAGCCCTCTATGAAGTTTATACGAGCATCCCTTCCATAACAGCTATATATGCCCCCCGTGCATAACTTGCAACGCCCACACCGGGCCCTGAAGGATTGTTTCGACCCTGGAGTTTTCGTTATGTGATCTTTGAAGCATTTTGAGAAAAATGGATCTCTCAAAGTTCTTATCATATGGGTATGAGGAGAATATGACATGGAGTGGGGGGGGGTCAGTTGCCCACCGATTTCTTTTGACTCCTAAAAAGTGAACGAGAACTTTCAATCTCAAATCAAATTATCCCTTTCCGAAATTTATACGAGCATCCCTTCCATAAGAACCATATATGCCTCCAGAGCATTAATAACAGCGCCTGCCCCCGGGCCCTGGGGAGTTGCATCGACACAGGAGTGAGTTTTTCTTATCTGACCATTGAACTATTTTAAAGAAATGGCTATCTTAAAATTTTAATCGGATTGGTTTCGGTAAAAATGGGTGTATGTGAGGGGGGCTAGTTGCCCTTGGATATCTTTTGAACCTAAAAAAGTGAACAAGAACTTTCAATTTCCCATCAATGAGGCTTCTATGAGTTTATAAGAGCATCCCTTCCATAATATCAATATAAGCCCCCAGCACAACACTTATATCACCTACCCCTGGGTCCTGGGGGTTGTAATGACACCGGAGTTTTTCTTATCCGACCTTTGAGCTTTGATCCGACCTTCGAACTGGGGGGTTGTGTTGACACCTGAGTTTTCGTTGTCTAATTTTTGAACTATTAAAAAAAAATGGCTGTCTCAAAATTTGTAGCGGATGTGTTTGGGGCAAAAGGCTTGGAGGGGCTAGTTGCCCTTTGATCTAATGACTCTTAAAAAGTGAACTAGAACTTTCAATTTCCAATCAAATTAACCTTTTTCGAAGTTTATACGTGCATCCCTTCCATAAGAACCATATATGCCCCCAGAGCATAACTTACAACGCCTGCCTCCAGGCCTTGCAAGGTTGTGTCGACACCGTAGATTTTCTTATCTTACCTCTGAACTATTTTGAGCAAAATGGATATCTCAAAATTCTTATCGGATGGGTTTGGGGAAAAATGGCGTAGGTAGGCTAGTTGCCCTTGGATATCTTTTGCCCTTAAAAAATGAACTAGAACTTTCAATTTCTAATCAAATGAGGCCTCTCTAAGGTTTATACGAGCATCCCTTTCATAAGAACTATATAATCCCCAGTACAAAACTTACAACGCCTACCCCCCAGGGCATCCGGGGGTTGTATTGACCCCGGAGTTTTTCTTATCCGACCTTTCAACTTCGATCTGACCTTTGAGCTGGGGGGCTGTGTTGACACCGGAGTTTTTGTCTAATTTTTGAACCATTTAAAAAATGGCTATCTCAAAATTTGTAGTGGATGGGTTTGGGGGAAATGGCGGGGGGGGGGGGCTAGTTGCTCTCCATTCTTTTGACCCTTAAAAAATGAGCTAGAACTTTCAATTTACAATCAAATGAGCCCTTTTTGAAGTTTATACGAGCATCCCTTTCATAAGAACCATACATGCTCTAAGGGCATAACTTCGAACGTCTGCTCTCGGGCCCTGGGTGGTTGTATTGACACCGCAGTTTTTTTTTATCCGACCTTTGAACTATTTTTAACAAAATGGCTATCTCAAAATTTTTATCGGATACGTTTGGAAAAGAGGACTTGAGGAGGGGGGCTAGTTGCCCTCGGATCTCCTTTGACTCTTAAAAAGTGAACTCGAACTTTCAATTTCCAATCAAATGAGCCCTCTCTAAAGTTTATAAGGGCATCCCTTTCATAAGAACCATATATGTCCCAGTGCAAAACTTACAACGCCTGCCCCCGGGCCGTGGGGGTAGTGTTGACACCTGAGTTTGTTATCTGATTTTTGAACTATATTTAACAAAATGGCTATCTCAAAAATGTTTATCGGATGCATTTGTGGAAAAAGGGACGTGGAGCGGGCTAGTTGCCCTCCAATCTCTTTTGACTTTCAAAAAATAAACTAGAACTTTCAATTTCCAATCAAATGAGCCCTCTCTAAAGTTTTGACGAGCATCCCTTCCATAAAAACCATATATTTTCCCAGGGCATAACTTACAACGCCTGCCCTTAGGCCCTCAGGGGTTGTGTCGACCCCGGAGTTTTCGTTATATGATCTTTGAACTATTTTAAAAAATGGCTCTCTCAAAGCTCTTATTGGATGGGTTAGAGGGAAAAAGGGTGTGGAGGGGGGAAGACTAGTTGCCCTCCGATCTCTTTAGTCTCTTTAAAAGTGAACTAGAATTTTCAATTTCCAGTTCAATTTCCATAAGAACCATATACACCCCCAGAGCATAACTTACAACGCCTTCCCCGGACCCTGGAGGGTTGAGTTTTTGTTTTATCATCTTTGAACTATTTTTAACAAATTGGCTATCTCAAAATTTGTATCGGATGCATTGGGGAAAAAAGGCTTCGGTGGGGGGTATAGTTGCCCTCCAATTCCCTTGGAATCTTAAAAGGAGCACTAACACTCTTGATTTCCAATCAAACGAGCCCCCTCCGAAGTTTTTGCGATGACCCCTTCTATATGAAGTGCCTATGGGAAAAAAGTAAGTAATAATAATAAAACATTGGAGCCATATGGCCTTTATTATAGGTAAGGCTATAGCATTGCCTCTGAAACTTTATCTGCAACATATCTTAGTTTAATAGGTATCATCATGCTAAGTAATTTTTTTTCTAGAGAAATCAAGCTAGTTCCTCTTTAATTACCTTACTCCTTGTCATTATCCTTCTTTTACAGTGGTTTGATTAGAATTTTTCCTAAATCTTTATTATTTTTTAAATCACCTCCTACAACTTTTATCACAGTTTAGCACGTTCTCAAAATGCTCAACGAGACTATCTTTACCATTTTCATCATTACAAATTGAGGTACTGTTCTTATGTTTAAGTGGAAAAAGTCAGGACTCATCAATGGCAATAAAACGAAACAATAGTAAAAAAAAAAAAAAAAAAAAAAAAAAAAAAAAAAAAAAAAAAAAAAAATAAAAAAAAAAAAAAAAAAAAAAAAAAAAAAAAAAAAAAAAAAAAAAAAGAGAGAGAAAAACGAGGATTATACAAGCCAGTGAAACATATGGACTAAAATGCAAATATTTCGGTCAAGACCTCCGCTTGACCGTCCTCAGTGCAAGATAATAATATCAAAATTACTAATAAAAATCCATGGATACTATAAAAAAAAAATTTCAAACCTTGAAACAAAGCGCAACTAAAATTTGAAGACCCTCTCCATGTAACGGTGAAAGGGTAAC
>JAQQPU010021453.1:0-14697 GCA_029168905.1 Artemia sp. Kazakhstan ARC1039 | reverse complement strand
AAAAAAAAGTCAGATCAAAACAAAAAGTGCACCATTAGAACCACCATGTCTGAAACTCCTGTAAAGGTAACTTTCTGTTATTTGGCTTGAACAGCAAGGGAAATATATTGGCTTGAAAATCACCAAATTTCTCTTTCCAGCCGACTCTTTTCAACAAAATCCGCTCTTTCAAAGAGAATTTTAATCTGCAATTTTGAATATTTTTCGTAATCCTGGTAAAACATTCGTAAAATGTTTCTCAATTTACAAAGATCAGCCTGCATTGTTGCCATCTTTTTGGACTTCTGAATATATTTTCTAATTTTGTACTTATGTGTTCTTTGCAGCTTGTGTAAACTGCAAAAATATCCATGGTATCCTAGCAAGAGTTTGAATCTTTCAATTCAAGCTAGAAATTATAGTAAAGAACGACATCTAGCCAATGTTAACTGGAAAATAATCCGGGTTGTAGCGGTAGCTAGCAGCCTAGTAAGAGACGATCACGTCCAATGTTAGGAAATATAAAAACCCCTAACTCCTAAAAAAAGAGTCACATCCTCCGGGTTGCAGCGGTAGCTAGCAACCTAGTAAGAGACGATCACGTCCAATGTTAAAAAATATAAAAACCCATAGTTTCTAAAAAAGGAGTCAGATCAAAACAAAGTACACCATTAGAACCGCCTTGTCCGAAACCCCTGTATAGGAAACTTTCTGTCCCTTGGCTTGAACAGCAAGGGAAATATATTGGCTTGAAAATCAAGAAAAGTGGCAGCTACTACAATATTCTGCCTAAACGGATATTTTTTTTTCTTTTTTCTTTCTTGATTTCCAGAGATAGCTTGGCACTGGAGCGTCGTAGAAAGTTGTTCAATGGCTCATTTTAAAGGAAATTAATTGGGTTAAAAATCTTATGTAACTAAAATAAATTATTTCAAAGTTTTAATAAAGAACGAACTCTTGCCTATACTAAATTGCATACTCAACTTAATTATAGTTAATGATGTAGTAATGATATGGTTTTAGTGATAGCTGAATTATAAATTAAAAGTAAATTATCTTGGATGGCTTTGAACCACCAAGATTTTTATATAAAGAACGACCTTTTGCATATACTAAATTTTATAGGCCACTTAACTAAAGTATAGGCTAGTACAGTTTGATTTAAGGTCAAAATATTAAAATTTTCCATTAAAAGACGAACGTTGGAATAACAACCCATTACATACATTTGATAGACAATTGCATACATTGGAATTAGTTACTGTAAAGAAAAAAAAACTTCCAGTTCATAGTAACTAAAATAAGACTATTATTTCATTTTCAAGATTGATCAATGATGTCATAATCGTAGGTTGTAGCCACATCGTCTCTTACCATTCCAATTGAGAAAATATATTGGTTTAAAAATCAAGAAAAGTGGCTGCAATCACGATAATCTGCATCAACGGCATATTTTTTTCTTTCCGTTTTTCTTTGCCTCAGCTAGCTCGGCACTGGAAAATCATGGAGAGCTGCTTGATAGCTCATTTGAAACGAAATCGATGTAGTTAAATACCTTACATAATTAACAAAAATAATTTCTAAAACAAAATAATTTTTTATGAAAAATTGTTTTTTTCTATGGCTCTGTAGTAACGAATGTTATTAACATCTGTTTACTTCCTGGAACCAAACATTTTTTGCTTCGACTCCATAAAGTGCGTAACTTTATAACGGTGTGCTCTATTTCCGTAGAATTTTTTTTTCAATTTTTTTTTGTTAAGGATAGCTAAAGTTCTATGCTATTACTATGTTAGGCTACAGTTCGCTCCTTAATATAAAAACTCAGATACCAAAAATATTTTTGCAGTTTACATAATAACTTTAGTGACCCTGAACTGAAAAAAAAATAAAAAATTTCATGTCGAAAGATCAACGTATATAAATATTGCATTAAATTATTACGTCATAAATGGGTGTATGAGAAAAATCAATCCCTTTTATATCTTCTCAACATATTGTAAACAGTGACCTTTTCAATGTGATTACAGTAACTTAATATTTTTTCTTTATTAAACTGCTGCAACCCGGATTGAAAGCAACCCTGAAAAATCACAAACAGGAAAAAGCCTATGGCTTTTTCTTATTTGGAATAGTAAGAGACAAACTTTGAAGAATCAGGCATCAAACTAAGTCTAATATGTCCCATAGTTTGCTCTTTATTAGCTGTATGATGCCGATGAAAATTGCATAATCCCCATTTATTTTCCAGTTAACATTGGCTAGATGTCGTTCATTTTTCCTAATCCCGGTAAAATATTCGTAAAGTTTTTCTCAATTTACAAAGAACAGCCTGTGCGTTCTTTGCAGCTTGTGTAAACTGCAAAAATATCCATGGTATCCGAGCAATAGTTTGAATATTTCAAATCAATTAATGATTAAAATTATCTCTGAGAGAATTTATTTCGTTGAAAAGTCGGCTAGAGATGCTTTCACAAAACTTAACAGTAATATCCAAAAGAAATGTTGCATGTTTAATGAAAAGCTTCCAATGTATGGACCGGCAACTGTGGAACAGTTTACAGATGTAATAGGAAATCTTATACATCACTTTGAATATATGGAGGTATAATTGTCCTCTACTTAGTTTCAGCTTAAATTCGATGATCGAGCCTTTATTATGTACTAACTACATCCAACGACTATGACGTCATTGATCAATATATAAAAAATTAAGTTTTTCGTAAAAAATAATTAATTTAAAAAAAAAATAAGTACAAATAGCACTAGATCTAGAGATTTCCTTTAAAATGAGCCATTGAACAACTCTCTACGATGTTCCAATGCCAAGCTATCTGTGGAAGAGAAGAAGAAGAAAGAAAAAAATATCCCGTTTGTGGTGAATAACGTGGTTAAAGTCAATTTTCTTGATTTTCTAGCCAATATATTTTCTTTGTTATTCAAGCCAAAGGGTGGTAAGTTTCCTTTATAGGGGTTTCGGACAAGGCGGTTCTAATGGTGTACTTCTTGTTTTGATCTGACTTTTTTTTAGGAGTTAGGGGTTTTCATATTTCTTAACATTGGACGTTATCGTCCCTTACTAGGTTGCTAGCTACCTCTGCAGCCCGGATTACTAGCTACCGCTGCAACCCGGATAGGTTGCTAGCTACTGCTGCAACCCGGATCTGACTAGGCTGCTAGCTACTGCTGCAACCCGGACTCACATATATAGTTATGAGAGGCAGCGTGACCGAGTGGTCAAAGGCGCTGGTGTTAGCCACCAGTCTCTTCGGAGGCGTGGGTTCAAATCTTACCGCTGGTATACGATTATGATTTATGTACAAAACTCAAATATTATTGAAAAGACTGCAGTATGAAAAGACATAAGAAATGCAGTTTTTTATGATAAAATTTATTCTCTTTTAGAAATAAATTATTTTACTCACAAAAGTTTTTAACCAGATTAATTTCCTTTAAAATGAACCATTGAACAAGTCTCTGCAATGTTCCAGTTCCAAACTATCTGTGGAAAAGAAAAAAGGAACAAAAAAATATGCCGTTTAGGCAGAATGTTGTAGTAGCTGCCACTTTTCTTGATTTTCAAGCCAATATATTTCCCTTCCTGTTCAAGCCAAGGAACAGAAAGTTTCCTATACAGGGGTTTTGGACAAGGCGGTTCTAAAGGTGCACTTTTTGTTTTGATCTGATTCCTTTTTTAGGAGCTATGGGTTTTTATATTTTTTAACATTGGACGTGATCATCTCTTACTAGGCTACTAGCTACCGCTGTAACCCGGATGCTATTCAAGCCAAGGGACGGTAAGTTTGCTATATAGAGGTTTTAGACAAGGCAGTTTTAATAGTGTAGGTTTTGTTTTGATCTGAATCTTTTTTCAGGAGTTATGGGCTGAGAGAGAAAAAAAGGTTTTGTTAAAAAAAGATATAACACATTAACAACAAAACCCGAAGTTTATTAAACTTGTATGGGCATACATCACCCTCTACAAAACGCTACATACACAATTACTAGGTGCCAGCCTTAGACCCCCCCCCCACCCAAAAAAGGGCAAAAAATAATAAGAAGAAAATAAATAAATAAAAAATAAACAAAATAAATTAATTTCTAAAAATTTCACGACCTAATTGGATACCGAAGACACAAAACTAAAAATCATTCATTCTATTCTACCTCCTCGTCGCCCTCCCAAAAAAAAAGTGTCACAATCACTTGAGAGAAAATTCGCCCAGCAGGGATTAAAACTCATATGTAGACAAACACTGTCCTTTTAATTTACTACGAAATTCATTTTGCTCATCAATTGTTGAAATTGCCTGCGTTAATGGTTCCCACACCCGAGGGCCAACATGTCTTATGGAAAAAACAGATCGCTTTGTAATAACCTGAGGTCACCGAACTAGTGTTGATGTTCTAGTCGAGTAATTATGAAAATTAACACCACTTGTAAACATTTCCCTAAAACAGTCAGGTAATAACGCGTGGGTATATTTAAACATAAAAAGAGCATTATAAAAACGGAATAATCCAGCCATCGGTAATATATTTACTTGATTATATCTATGTCTAACAGACATATTATGATTATCTCCAGTTAAAACACGTAGGGCATTATTTTGTAAACTTCTAAGGGGACGAAGGTGAATGTAGGTGAAAACATTCACCTACATGAATGTAGGTGAATGTAGGAACTGTAGGCTTTGTACAGAGAAATGAGGTTTTTAAATGGAAATGTAACTTTTCTAAAGAGAAAGAAGGTTTTTTAAGGAAATTCCTGGGGTAAAGGAGGCCCCCTCACTGACTTCTAAATGGAAATCCTAGAATAAACAAACCCTCTGGTTTTTTTTAAGTGAAAGAAGGTTTCTTAGGGGAGTTCTTGGGGGTAATGGAACCCTCCTAGGTTTTTAAAAGGAAGTATTGGTTTTAAAGAACAATCCTAGGGTAAAGAAGCCCCTGAAGGTTTTCCCCCTAGGTTTTAATGGAGAATCATAGATTTTCTAATACTGAAGTAAGTTTTCAAGAAAAATCTTAGGGTAATGTAGTTTTTTCTAATACTGAAGCAAGATTGCGTCATCCCTTTTACCTAGCAATCGAATGTAAACATTGATGCAACACCTGCATCTCTTACAAAACAGTCCTATGAGGTAACAAACACCTGCTGGCCGGCTATATAGAGATGCGTTAGTAGTATGGTAATAGGCACCACTGAACCTACATGAAAAAATACATGGAATTGCTATTGATTGAAAACCTACATTCAACCCTACATTCACATAGGCACCACTGAACCTACATGAAAAAATACATGGAATTGCTATTGATTGAAAACCTACATTCAACCATACATTCACGCCTACAAGAATATGGTCAAAAGTGTAATAGATTTGAATCATACAAGAAACTGGTTTTTGTTATTGATAAGAATTGCACTAGATTGTACCGTTTGGCGTAGACATTTTTTAGGAGCCAATCAGAGACAGTGATGGTTGCTCAATATACGATAACTTGATTGGTGGTTGGGATTTGAATAAAAGGGATGGTTTTCATTACAATTCATATTAATAAGAGAATTGAATTCAGAGAGAATAGTTTATTTGAGAGGATATTAGTAGAGAAAAATGAGTGGTGCATTTACATTATTGGAGATTAATGATGGAGCCGGCAGTAGCAGCAAGGATATACGAGTACCCAATGTGGCTGTGGAAATAACCGCTGGCTGTAGGCTATGCCTTGAATGGGACGATATGTATGCTAGATACGTGATATCATTAGGCAAGTTTAAACAGGAGGAGCAACTATGTTTTGCTGGAAAAGTGAATATTTTCCATATAAATAAACTTCGGTCAGCATTAGATGTCCTATCGAAATATATTGATGAGAACAAAATGCATCAGTGAATATAATTATTGTAATTATGCTCAATAAAATTGTTTCTAAATCAAAGGTATTTTTCTTTCTATAGTAGAGACTAGCGTATATTTTACAGAGTAGAAAAATTCTGGTTAGTCGGTAGTTGGTTGTGAGAGTGTTAGGACTCTAAAAAAAATGGATAGATTTGAGAAAGAGCAAATCATGAGGAATCTAGTGCTTATGGGAAAACGTTTGATTCTAGCTGACGATTTTCTAGAGCTGTCTATTCAAAGGAAGATATTTTCTTGGGGAATGCTTGTCGATATAATGAAAACTGATTCTCCATCATTAGACTATTGTATGAAGCTTCTACATCGTGGTCCAAACGCATTTACACAATTTATTGATATATTGATCACGACACGGCAAAATGATATTGTGGATATGCTTTTAAACATTAGTTTAGAAATTTAGAAATTTTTTCAAATGAGAAAGATAACATTCAAGGATGATTTACTCCTCTCTCTCTATCCCAGACAATTTTTTGTTGTTTTTTTCTAAAAAAAACAACCGGACAAAAACTGAAAAAAAAAATTTTTAGTTTCATTCTGGCAGTGAGAGTGTCAACACATGAAAAAATGTTCCATACATGTCCGCTATGTATGTACACATTGGGCAGTTGGTCATCATGTGAGAATTGCACAATGATTGATGAGTATGATGAAAAGTGTATATTATGCAACCCGTGTAAATTGCATAGAGGATATGCAGTACAAATTCAAGATTGTAATTCCTGTCTTGAAGAGGTGTTTGACTCTCATCCTAGAGGGCACCTATGCTGCAATTGTCACTATGATAAATGTAATCAGTGGGAGAATACATATCCCAGTATCATTGGAAAGAATCCTAAGCGTGATTTTGGTTTATTGCTATGAGATTGGTATCGTCGTGTTTTTAGATTGTTCTGGGAGGAGGAGCCGGGTCAGCGATTCAACTATTGGAACAACAAAAGAATTTGGTTTCTACATCATCGTTGTGAAGACAATGGGTGTTATGATTATAAGCCCACTGATTTTTATTTGGCTGTGACGGAGCATGATTCGACACTTGAGGACACTGTTTGTGAAATTGCTTCAAATAAGCAAATTGAAACATGTGAATTCTATAGAATGAATGAGAATAGTATCATTGACTATACAAAGAGATATGACAAGAGTGAAGTTACACTCTACTGTAGAAAATGTGACCCTGGCATTGCAGTAAATCAGGATCAGTATACTGTGAATTCAGATCATCTACCTGCACTAGTTGTTGTCGACAAATACCTATACCTAGTAGAAGATGAAATCTAAAGAGTAGAAAAGACGTTTTATCATGTATATAATTTTTTTATCATTTATTAATAAACAATTTCAAATACATTTTTTGAACATTTTATTCGTAGGGCACTAAAATCAATATTAAATACGCTTGTAAGTATATTTTCCACAAGAAAGTCGTTCAATCGAGGTAAGTCAACGTAGATGTCGAGAAACTGCTTGTAGGTGGAGCCACGACATCTGAACATGAAAAAGAGTAGTGCATGAAAGCTACATGTCATAGTCATTAAATCCTGTACTCTTCGTTGATTTTGAATAATGGTTTTCCCACTGCTTTCAATAAAGTTACTGATGTATGGAGTGTAGAATTTATACGATAGGCCAAGAGGATCAAAAAATTCAATATTCTTCGCTGTTTGAAAGATGCATAGCCAATGGCCGGTCTTCAAAGTCGATGGATGTTATTAACAATGATTAAGGTATTGTTAACACTTCGAATTTATTCAATGAAGTCCGATGGTATACAATAGGATTTGTACTGGGACATGTATGGATCCATACTAAATACGTTGATTATTTGGTTTGTGTTCATGGTGCTAGGTCTAGTAGAACACTGCCATTGGGTGTGATTTCCCAAGAGGTTTCAAATTGACTCAGTGATATTAGCATGATACTCTCAGTCAAAGTATCGGCAAATGTACACTCTAAACGTACATTCAATGTTCGTACTATGCTCATATCCTGAGCCCCCTACAAGTCCAAAACAAATACCCCATGATTTTTTGAAAACATTGAATCGGTTATTCCATTTTCAAATAGTTGAGAGTCATGATCTAGGGATTGCATGGTCAAGTCGTACAGAGTTCTATAGGATTTTTTGTCGAATGATAGTACTAGTGTACAGTGGAATACCATTCACTTTGCACACAAGGCTAGATAGACCAAAAAAATTAAATCATGGGGGATTCAGTCCAGGATCCAACGGCACTGCCACTCTTCACAAAGGCCAAAGCCAATTTTGATGGGATTTCTCCATTGATAAACGATGAATCACTATAGCTACGAGAGCCGGCGGCAACGTAAAGTTGATTGGTGATCGTAAGGGGAACAAGAAGTTTAATGTTGTTGCTATTGGCTCTTAGCTTTTCCACTGCCAATGCAACAGAGCTCATAACCTGTTGTTTTCGGACGTGGAGAATTGCCAATGTGATAATGGCATTTGCATCGGGTGCTGCAGGAAGTGTTTTTCTCAAAATGAAATTCGATGGGGCCAGCTGTAACTTTATGTCAATCTTGACATTGGAGGGTAGCCATTGGGATATATTGAATATCTCATGATTTAATTTTCCAACTAGATGATACTCCTGGGTCACTGCAGTAGTCAACTCGCCGTCAGTATCAACAAATGATCGATATGCATAGCGCAATGATTGTCCTCTCAACTCCTTGTATGCCTTTTGTGTCATCATCATAAATTGTATGCAGCTTGCATAGTTGGATAAATTATTGCTAGTGCTCACCAATGTTCCATTAATAAATACATTAATTTGTTTGAATAGATTGTGTAGAATACAGTTCTCGTAGGAGAGACCATCGGCAACAGTTGGAGTTGTATTATCTGACTTTTTCTTCACCGCAACATTTAGATCAATAAATGTTGATGACAAATCAATGAAATAGTCTTCATTGGAAAATATTTGAAAGTGTACGTTTTCCAAGATGGGTTGTTGGGGATGAAATTGTTCATAGTAGCCATACTTGACACTGCCATCAACATTTTCAGCATTGAATAGATTCAATGAGGAAATGATTGATGGATATAATTCCTTGTGGGGGAGATAAGTCATCTTAAGAGAAGAAGTCCTTCTTTGAAATGACAATCTTTTTCTTTTTCTTCTTCTTCTTTTGCTTATTGGTCTTCCCTGTTTTGTTCCTCAAAGTCCTTGTTAATGTCCTTCGCTTCACGCCTGGGTGGAGACTGATGAGTGAATGACGTGCACGCATCCTTTTCAATCTCTCCCCATTTTGTCGAGATTTTAATTGCTCACCAACGGCTCTTGCTGAAAATCTAATTATTTCCTTAACACTCTCCTTGAAATTCTTGCCCGACCCCCAGTCCTGTAGTGTTGAAGCAGCAAATTTTGATGCAGCAGGTACAAGATATTTTCTGGCAAGGGGTAGTGCAAAATGAAATAGCCTAGCAAACCAGCTACCAAGACCATAGTCAGACATTGTAGTACGCCCCTTGTAGTAGTCCAATCCATTGCCTATTTGACGTGGACTCAGAGCACCAAAATAGCAATCGATATCGGGACAGACAGATGGAATTCTTCTATTGATCATTTTGGGTAATTGTGCTGTCGCCAACAATGGGTAGATAATGACATGTAATCACTGCTAAGCCTTTTGTTATTGCTAGAGGATCACCCAATTCACTTCATAGTGTTAACTGACAGAGTTCCAAATACGAAGTGTTTAAAGGAACATACTGAAGATGCTTTATATTATAGTGATGAACAAGTTCATGAGATTTTTTTCGTTCAAGAACACGTAGGAGGGGGAC
Organism: Artemia sp. Kazakhstan ARC1039; assembly: GCA_029168905.1. Taxonomy (NCBI): domain Eukaryota; kingdom Metazoa; phylum Arthropoda; class Branchiopoda; order Anostraca; family Artemiidae; genus Artemia; species Artemia sp. Kazakhstan ARC1039. The sequence continues at coordinate 4,992 of JAQQPU010021453.1, read as the reverse complement.
ATTTGAATTACCGACTCTCGATGTTTCCACAAAAGATGCATAGAGAAATATGCAAAGGTCCGAGGCGAAACCAGGTGGATAATCGGCAAAAATAACTTGATTCATCCCGTAAACGGTGCCAGCATTTTTCCCATTGATCATATTCTGTTTAAAGCCAAGAACGTCTCTCAGATTATCATTGAGAATAATTATTTCAGTGTCAATAGGTGAGGTAATGTAAATCCTATCGTGTTCCTATAAATAATTAAAATGGAATTTGACATTTCTACGATATGAGATTTTTCTATTGATTGTACGACACAAATATGTCATATTATCGTATTCAATATATTTCAATTTGGCAAGTGGACATTCGCTAACTTTAAGTGCTTCAACCCATTCATAGTCGACAATGAGTGTCCAATCGAATGGTATAACTTTAATATAATACACACGATCCTTTCTCAGGATGTCATAGGTATTTTTGAGAATACAGTCGACAAGAGCCACTTCATACGCATCGTCAAATTTAATGGCGGGGGAGAGTTTTGTCCAAAAATCACTTGTCATATTCAAGTCATTGTAGAGAGGATTGGAAACATTGGATATAAAAGTTACATTGAAATCATTGGGCATTGTCAATATCTTCAACACCAATCCAAGAATCAAAATCAGAGTTGTATCCTAGCCACCGAACAAGTAACTGTTTCTTACCCCTGCGAGTACGTGTCTTTAATATCTTTTCAATTTGATAGATTTCACTATTATTTTTAACTTTTTGTAGTTCATAGTCATAAAAGCCGCCGAGAATCTCTTCATCTTTGGTATCGCGCAAACAATAAGTTATGGGTTTAGTGTCTAGGATTTTTGCCACTTTAAAAAGTTCTGTGGACCACAAGTAATTCCCCTTTTCTAAAACATTAGTTGTTCTATTAATTCGAACAGTATCACCAACATTGAATTTATTTTTCTTCTTTACAATCGTCTCATTGGAATACTGTTTAAGAAAGGTGTCAATTGTATTATGATCAGAATGATGAACTTTCGTTGGGGTTGAGTTGGACAATGATCGATGAAGTCGTTGATTATAAATCAACATGATTTTATCTAAATCATGAATAAAAGCCGGTGTATTTTTCAATGTACAATATCTTGAAATTAAAAGTCGAATAGTTCTTATCAATCGTTCGGCCACTGCAGCCTTTATAGGACTATGACTATGATAGAGCAGTGTATTATATTTCACTAGTACATATGCAACGAGGGGATTAACAAATTCACTACCGCGATCCGTTTGAATTTTTTTATATGAATCCTGTTCGAGAATACTTTCAATGGCCTGAGCAACTTCAACGCCTCTCTTTGATTGCAATGGAATTGCATATGCATAACGACTATAAACACTGATTGCAAGTAGAATGTACTTGTACGGTGTATTGTGAGGTTGTTGAATCTCAACTAGAGTCAGGAGATCTGCTTGCATAATATGCAATGGGAAAAAAGCTTTAGTTTTTCGATATTGATTAGCACGAAGTCTATGATTTCTATGCAGAGTGTAACTTGATTCATTTTGTAGATAGTCTTGTACACTTTTAGTGTGAACACCACTGACTTTGGAAAGAGTGGTGGGTGAACTTAAACTCCCCACCTCACCAATATTTTCATAGACACCTTTCGGAACATCAACCATTTTGAACGTAAACACGTTGTGTAACGTCCACTACCCTTTTGTATACTAGATGTGGATGGTGATGGTGACATGATACGTTTTTGCTTTTTCCACGCCACCATTGTCAAGTTTCCACTAGGTGTGCTAATATTTTCCAAGATTGATTTAAAATCTTCTTCTTCTTCTTCATATTTTAATGGTGTTGTTGTTGTTGTTGATGCATGTTCATTTAATTTTTTTAGAATTTGTCTATTGCTAATAAGACTTTTGGGGGAGTTTAATGTATTTAGAAAGTTGTATAGATGAGCGTCAAATGATAATAGTCCTTTACTATTTGTAACCATATCATAGATTAAATCAAGTAGATTATAGCTCTTGCCCTGAATTATAATCCCTTTCCCATTGCTCTCAACTTGAATATGATCTTGACCACTTTCCATGAGATAGGTTAGGAGTCGTTTACTTTGTTCACGATATGAGTGGTGCATTAGATTTCCAATTTTCAATACAATTGAATCCAATTCCTCCTTCTTTAATTATGTTCCAGCAGAATCCGGAGGAGATGATTCTTTTTTGTGATCAATACCATTGGCTTTCGTCCGATAGGGCTTATGTTTGTCCACTCGGCGAAGTGTATCTAGAAGTAAAAGTAGTTTTTTATCATCCTCAATATTCTCGTTGTCAAGGAATTTACTCAGATTGTTCTCAAAGTGTTCCACGGGTGAGAGAGCAAGTTCTATGAGTCAATTTATAGGGCTTTGCCATCTAGAGAAAACTGTTTACAAGTCCAGCAATTATTGGCAGTAAAAGTGTGAAAAAGCTACCGCCCGCCTGAAGAAGTCATTTCTTTTTAAAATTCTTTCCTTTCTTTTTAGAGGCCAATGTACGTACAATGGAACGATGTTGCTTTTCCTGTTGCTTAATTACTTCTGGCAGTATAACATAGCCCTCGGTCAAATTTAAACAAAGTTCAAATATTAGATTAATGAAATCATTGTCAATACCATGTTTGAGCATGGCTTTCCTAAGCGAGGGTTTTGAAGTGCCTAGAACTGAAAACAGATGTCTATTTTCATGAAGTTTCTTCAGTGTCATGATAGCAACTAATAGGTCTTTTTAGTGTTCACGGGGAGATATACTGTAATTTCATTGTCGAAATTATCTGTGATCACACGCAGATCCTCGGGTGTATTTTGATTAAGATCCAATAGGATATAGCCATAGGGTTTATTAGTTGCCTGATTGTATGCTGAGAGCTGAAATTTAGGGGCGCCTTGATGGATTTGTTTATTGAGAGTTATTACCGAGCTAGAATCACGAACAACTCTATAGATGATATAGTAGGTACAGTTCAATGCAAGTGTTTGCATACATTTGCTCTGATGAAAGAAATTGTGTAGAACCAGAGTAAAGGAAATCTGTTCATGATGAGAGCAAACAGTGAACAGTTGTAGCATTTCCTGGGACCATTGTTCAATGGATTCAGCCAGATCGTCAATAATCAGCCAAGAGTTTGGTTCAATAATGCTGAAAACATCAAGTCCCTGTATGAATTGTATCTGCACCAGTCCCGTCGTGGCAGTTGCTTTTATTTTATCGTATGACTCCTGCCAAATGCTGTAACAGTAGTAGATTCTTTCGGCTTCTCCACAAACATTTTATCGCAATTTTTAATTATTTTAGTTAACAGTGTAGTTTTGCCTGACATTGACGGCCCACACAGAAACGATCTGAATGGTGTTTTAAATTGATACATGTTGCCTTCAACAGTTCACCTAGACAACTAACTGTAGACTATAGCTGTCTAATGACTAAATAATTTCCCTATTACTACTCCCTTCAAGAATAATAAGAAGACGAATAAAGAATCATATTTTCTGTTATCAAACATAAAAAAGTAACAACACTTAAAAATACTACATTAAAAGCACATTAAACATGAAAAAATACACTTTTTTTAATTTATTTATTATAAATAATACAACATTTACATAGGCACTAGAAATAACACTTAAATAAATACACTTTTTTTGTTTACTTATTTATAGAAAAAATACAGCATTTATTAGAATAATGCACTTGTAATAATATCACTTTTATTTACAGCATTTGGTATGGGATCCCCCCACCCCCCACCCCCATCCCAACCCCGGGGCGGCCACTGAGGCGCCCGGGGGGTCCGGTGCGGCGGGCCGGGAAGCGCTGCGGGGCCGGGAAGCGCCGCGGGGCCGGGAAGTGTCTTTTATGTCCAATGTTTCCGATCCTCTCTACAACGACTTGAATACGAAAAGTGATTTTTGGACAAAACTCTCCACCGCCATCAAATTTGACGGTGCGTATGAAGTGGCTCTTGTCGACTGTATTCTTAAAAATACCTATGACATCCTGAGAAAGGATCGTGTGTATGATATAAAAGTTATACCATTCGATTGGACACTCTTTGTCGACTATGAATGGGTTGAAGCACTTAAGTCTAGTGAATATCCAAATGCCAAATTGAAATATATTGAATACGATAATATGACAGATTTGTGTCGTACAATCAATAGAAAAATGTCATATCGTAGGAATGGTAAATTACATTTTAATTATTCATTGGAACACAATAGGATTTACATTACCTCACCTGTTGACACTGAAATAATTATTCTCAATGATAATCTGAGAGACGTTCTGGGCTTTAATTTAAGATTAAATTAAATAAAAATTTAAGAATAAATTTTTCCACCAAAAACTGCATTTTTGATGTCTTTTCACACTGTTATAATAAAGAACGAACTTTAGCCTATACTAACTGAATGGCTTATGATAAATATTATCCAGGTTGCGGCGGTAGCTAGCAACCTAGTAAGCGATGATCACGTCCAATGTTAAGAATCCGGGTAGCATCGGTAACTAGCAACCTGGTAATTTACAGTAAGGACCGAAGTCTATCTCATAGTAACTAATGCAACGGAAAAAAGAAAAGAGGTCTGTGGTATATATGATCCGGGTTGCAGCGGTAGCTAGCAACCTAGTAAGAGACGATCACCTCCAATGTTAAGAAATATAAAACCCCCCAACTCCTAAAAAAAGAGTCAGATCAAAACAAAAAGTACACCATTAGAACCGCCTTGTCCGAATCCTCTATAAAGGAAACTTACCGCCCTTTATCTTGAATAACAAAGAAAATATATTGGCTTGAAAATCAAGAAAATAGACTTTTACCACGTTATTCTCCACAAACGGGATATTTTTTTCTTTCCGCTTGATTTTTCTCCTCAGCTAGCTGGGCACTGGAAAATCATAGAGAGCTGTATAATAGCTCATTTTAAAGGAAATTGCAACATCTAGTCACTTTTGTA